>VWZE01009733.1:88960-101105 GCA_013396675.1 Eubucco bourcierii | reverse complement strand
CCACCCCAGCCTGTAGCTCTGCATGGGGTTGTTGTGGCCAAAGTGCAGCACCTGGCACTTGGATTTGTTGAGCTCCATCCCCTTGGACTCTGCCCATCTGTGCAGGCGGTCGAGGTCCTGCTGCAGAGCCCTTCTGCCCTCCAACCCAGCAACATCAGCCCCCAGCTTGGTGTCAGCTGCAAATTTGCTGTGACTGACTCGATGTCCTCGTCCAGATCATCACTGAAGATGTTACAGAGGATGGGGCCCAGCACTGATCCCTGGGGCACACAGTGCCAGGCCTCCAGCTGGATGTGGCACCATTCACCACCACTCTCTGGGCTCGGCCCTCCAGCCAGTTCCTAACCCAGCACAGAGTGTTGGCGTCCAAGCCACGAGCTGACAGCTTAGCCAGCAGTTTGCTGTGGGGGACAGTGTCTTCCATGAAATCTTCCATTCTCCACTTCCATTTTATAATCATTCAGAGAAGGTATGAAGAATGCTGTGATACATTTCCATTATGCTGAGAAGAAAAAAAAGAAGTTGTATGAAGTTTGTTTTATGCATAGGCCTTTTTTTTTCAGCATAATGCAATAAAAAAATACCAGGAGATTTGTGGTTCGAATTAAAAATTTATAACTGGATTAAAAAATAATCACAGCAATGTTTCCATCTATTTCTCTTCCTTCCTCTTGTCTTACACTCTGTGTTGGCAGAGAGAACAGATGGTTAAGTAATCAACTAGGTGTGAAAACACACAGTAATGTTGCTTCACACATCTGATAACAGCACAGACCTATTTATGGAAAAAAACAACTTTAAAAAGATAAAGAAAAAAAGAGAGGTAACAGGATTTCTTAATTGGATTTGTCTTGTTAGGAGGAAATCAAATATACATAAGTAATTGAAAGTTACCTAAAGAATGTTTCCATTTACAAATAAAACCAAGGCAAAAGGGACAAATTGGAATAAAAAACAAACAAATTGTGAAGCCAATTTCCACCCTGCCCATCTAGATGACTGATTTTATTGATCCCAAAAAGAGATTATCACACCTACAATCCTCTCAGATTATAGATACATGGGATATATATCATATAATATACATCATATATATATACCCAGGTAGGCACAATCCCAAGCAAAAATCCAGGCTGGGTGGGTAATGGCTGAGAGCAGCCCTGAGGAAAAGGACCTGGAGGTCTGGGGTGATGAAAAGCTCAACATGAGCCTGCAGTATGAGTGCAGCCCAGACAGCAACTGAGTGCTGGGCTGCAGCAAGAGCAGTGTGGGCAGCAGGGAGAGGGAGGGGATTCTGGCCCTTTGCTCCGCTCTCCTCAGACCCCACCTGGAGTCCTGTGTGCAGTTCTGGAGCCCCCAGCACAGGAAGGACATGGAACTGTTGGAGTGGGTTCAGAGGAGGCCACAAAGATGTTCAGAGGGCTACAGCAGCTCTGCTATTAGGACAGGCTGGAGAGAGTTTGGGCTCTGCAGCCTGGAGAAGAGAAGGCTTCCAGGAGACCTTAGAGTAGCCTTCCAGTATCTGAAGGGGGCCTCCAAGAAGGCTGGGGAGGGACTACTGACAAGGTCTTGCAATACCAGGACAAGGGGTAATGGGTTTGAACCGGCAGAGAGAAGATTTACACTGGATGTTAGGAGGAAACTCTTTACAGTGAGGGTGGTGAGACACTGGCACAGGTTGCCCAGGGAGGTTGTGGTTGCTCCCTCCCTGGAGGTGTTGAAGGCCAGGTTGGAGGAGTCCTTGAGTGAGCTGTGCTAGTGGGAGGTGTCTCTGCCTATGGCAGGGGGTTGGAACTAGATGATTCTTGAGGTGCCTTCCAACCTTACCATTCTATGATTCTGTGATTCTATGAAACGTTTCATGCCCTAATAGTATATGGCTCAATGTTTTCTGATCCATGCAACGATGAAGCTGATACAGAGAAAGCAGAGATAGAGACAAGGACAGAAGCTTGGTTACACTGGCTTGCTGCTCCTGGCAAAGTGATTTAACTGGTATGCACACTGATGGAAGTGATCATAAGAGCAAATCAACCCCCACATCTTCACCTTTTTTTGATAAAATCTGGGTAGGAAGAGCTAGATTATCTTTAAGGGCCCTGGCAACCCAAACCATTCTATGATTCTAAGAATAAAATTTTGAGAAACATTACTGGAATTTAAAAACTGAGAGCTTCATAATCATATTACAACTATTTTTAATTTTGACTGGAAGGGGTTATATTCTGTATATTCAAAACCTGCAGTGAGTGTGGAGGTGTACCTTAAAGTATGTGAGAGGACAGAAATGGCACTGATGAGTCTTTGTAGGTGTGAAAAACGTTCGACTACCCCATTTGTAACCCTCATTCCAGAATGCTGGGGAAATATGTGCCATTAACTAATAGCAAAGAAAATGCTTTCCAGAAAACCACTAGGAACTGTCAGACAGAATGTGCTGAATAACAGAAAACTACTTTTTTCATCCTTTGTCTGGAGCTCAGATACAAGAATTTTCAGCATCTTTGTCAGACTGATGCTGTCTCCACCCCATCAGACCTTTGTTTCGGTCTACGAGAGATGTGAATCTGCAAATAGAACTCCTCAATACCAAACCTGCACAGATGTTTCAGCATTTGTAGCCTAAAAGATGTTTGTTGGAGTTGAAATTCATGACCAGTGAGATATAGAATCAGAATCATAGAATGGTAAGGTTGGAAGGGACCTCAAGGATCATCCAGTTCCAATCCCCTGCCATAGGCAGGGACACCTCCCACTAGTACAGGGCACTCAAGACCTCATCCAACCTGGCCTTNCCCTTTGCCACTTTAAACCCATTGCCCCTTGTCCTGTCATTGCAAGACCTTGTCAATAGTCCCTCCCCAGCCTTCCTGTAGGCCCCCTTCAGATACTGGAAGGCTACTCTAAGGTCTCCTGGAAGCCTTCTCTTCTCCAGGCTGCAGAGCCCCAGCTCTTGTAGCCTGTCCTTACAACAGAGCTACTGCAGCCCTCTGAGCTTCTTTGTGACCTCCTCTGGACCTGCTCCAACAGTTCCATGTCCTTCCTGTGCTGGGGGCTCCAGAACTGTACACAGGACCCTAGATGGGGCCTGACTCACCCACTATTTTTCTTACTCCCAGATGGAGAAGGAAACGGCCTGGGAATCAAAGTATATGATAGTTTGAGATGAAAGAGAAGGTCCATCTCCACTCATTTGGCACAGGGTAATGGTCAAAAATGGGGAAAGGGTCACTGGACTCCCCCAATAGATTATTGAGGTCTATGCCCCTGCTACCTGGAACCCCCATGAATGTGCTAGTGGTGCTCAGGAATCAATCTAAAACTTAATCTGCATCATCAGATTACAAACAGGCTTAGAAATAATCACCACTGAAACAGCTCATGCCCTGGATCTGTTAGCAGATCAATCTACACAAAAGCACACTGCCATTGCACAACACCCAATGGTTCTTGATTATGTTAGCAGAAGAAGGAGGGGGTGTGGAAAATCCAATGATTCTAACCCTTGTTTACAAATTCATGACAATGGGAAAACAGTGAAACAAATATCTTCTGGGATTAGAAAATTAGCTCCTGTACTTCTCCAAACCTGGGAAGGATGGGATATGGGCTGGTTCTTCTGGCTTCCAGGGGGACCTTGGGTGAAACAGATCTTGTTTTATTTGTTATGTGCTTTGGCATTGTTATTTTTTTTGGCCATGTATCATTCCCTGCTTTATACAACTGATTCAACATGTAGTATCCAATATGCAATTTGTATCTAATGATGGTGTAAAACAAATTCAGGCCCAGACCATTACCAGATCAAAACCAATGTCTGTTGTGAAAATTTTATACGTTGCAATTCACTGCAACCAGATTAGCATTCTGTAAAGACTCAGACAAAGTGACCTGGAGGGATTTTTGTCATCAGGTCTCATTACGATGCAAATAAGCAGGAGAATCATTTAGACAATTCTACAAGATGGCCTCTTCATTCAGTGTTTTGGTAATGATGTGTCTGTGTCATAGTTTTTTGTGTAAGAGCTCAACAGACTGAGATATTTCATTTTTCTCTTTTTCTAAGGAAAAAAGGCAGTAAAATAGTAGTGATCTCATGGAGCTGGAGAAGAAAATACAGAAAGGTTGTATTAAAAGGTGTGCAGGAAAAGATATGGCATACATGAATCTTTAACACCTAAAACAGACACAGGATACATGAGAATTCCCCAAACCAAAAACCACCCAGAAAACCAAAACCCCAGTGCTCGTTTTCTCCCATCCCTCATTGTCCCCCAGTTGGCCCCAAAGAGGCTGAAATTCACTGAGCCTGCCTGCAGTCGTGAAGGCTGTGACCTACCACAGGGTCCTCTTACATAGTTACCTCCTTACCAGATAAGATCCCTCCAGGGAGCTGGAGAGGCAGGGAGAAAAGAGAACAATTTGACCATGCTGCTTAATTTTAAATTGTTTGCAGGGTTGAATAACATAATTAAAATGTCCAGGAGCAACCAGTTCATCCCCTGAGACAGATCTTGGTCTTTGTAGTCTTTTTTAGGGAGTCTAGGATAATCTGGAACCCCTCAAACCACGACAGCCTGCCTGCACCACCTGTGTCTGCAACAGGTGATAGAATCATAGAATCATAGTTCTTTACAGTGAGGGTGGTGAGACACTGGCACAGGTTGACCAGGGGAGTTGTGACTGCTCCCTCCCTGGAGGTGTTCAGGGCCAGGTTGGATGAGGCCTTGAGTGCCCTGTGCTAGTGGGAGGTGTCCCTGCCTATGGCAAGGGGTTGGAACTAGATGATCTTTGAAGTCCCTTCCAACCTTACCATTCTATGATTCTATAAGAAATGCTGTGGCCTAAACTGCTTATTTACAGCCTTGTAATATGTGATAAACAATCAATTCTTGACATTTGCCCTATGTTTCATTGAGATGAAGCATTTTGAGGTACCTAGGACTTCTCTAGAAATGATGTTTAGGACATCTGGGGATTTTCACTCCTGGAATACTAACAACTTCTGACCTTATTGTCACAATTGTAAACACAGACTAACTCCACTGACGTCAATAGTGTAAAAGCCATATGCTGCTCCTCCTGGAGCTGACTTCAAATGAACCAAGAATTGATGGGCACCATGAACCATTTTGGATACAAATGAGATCAGAATCTGTTTGTTAAATCTTTACTGATTGAATTTAATCTTGGTAAGACTTTTTTATATCACCATAGCAAAAAAAAAAAACAACTTGGGGCAACAGTGCTCAACAGCAGATTTATTCGTCATGAAGGGACTGCAGCACACTTCAGACACCTCTCAAAATGTAAGACTAAATGAGAAGAACACAACTGTAGGCAAAGGTCAGAAACTCATAGAATTGTTATGATTGGAAAGGACCTCTAAGATCTTTGAGTCAGAGCTGTATAATCATAGAATCATAGAATGGTAAGGTTGGAAGGGACCTCAAGGATCATCTAGTTCCAATCCCCTGCCATACGCAGGGACACCTCCCACTAGCACAGGGCACTCAAGGCCTCATCCAATCTGGCCTTGAACACATCCAGGGAGGGAGCATCCACAACCTCCCTGGGCAACCTGTTCCAGTGCCTCACCACCCTCACTGTAAAGAACTTCCTCCTAACATCCAGTCTAAATCTCCCCTCTGCCAGTTTAAGCCCATTGCTCCTTGTCCTGTCATTGCAGGACCTTGTAAATAATCCTTCCCCAGCCTTCCTGTAGGCCCCCTTCAGACACTGCAAGGCTACTATCAGGTCCCCTCTAAGCCTTCTCTTCTCCAGGCTGAAGAGCCCCAACTCCCTCAGCCTGTCCTCATAGGAGAGCTGCTGCAGCCCTCTGATCATCTTTGTGGCCCTCCTCTGGACCCGCTCCAACACTTCCATGTCCTTCCTGTGCTGAGGGTTCCAAAACTGCACACAGGACTCCATAATATGCCCCTCTTACTGCCTCTGGCTATTCCATACCTGACCTGTGTTTGGAATGACTGCGTGTGATGGTTTGAGAGTTCCCTGCCCCACCACACTTTGTAAAATCCCCCAGACTAGACTCAGCCAGCTGGAAGTTAAGGACTGAAGCTCTGTTTACAGCTCAGCACAATGTACAAGCAGAGATATACACAATAGACAGGAATAGTTACAGACATAGACAAGTTAAAGGGAATACAGAAACACAACTCCCCTCCCAGAAATTAGAGACCTCAGGAGGGGCTCCCAACCACCCTTCCACCTTCTCCCCACCCCTCTACCTTACCCCAAGGTTTGCCTTACGTGCAAGGTAACTACAATAGTAGTTTTCTATCACCTCATGACCCTCCACAGCAGAGAAGCAGAATCAGGAAAAGGAGAGAAACCCCACAGGTTGAAATGAAAACTGACTTAACAAAATCTGCAAATTAATGCAAATGTCAATACAAGATATATAAATTTATACTCAGTCCCAAAATACACAGCAATCAGAACAACCAGGAAGGCACTCCTCAACAGCAGGAGAGGGAAGAGGACCAACATGAGAAGAAATCCATGCAAGAAGCTCTAGCAGAAGACTCCCTTCTCTCAAGCAAACTTCCTCCTCTACAGTGAGTGTAATGGTCATGATTTGGGATGCACCTCTTGCATCCTTCTCTCAAGCAAACCTCCTCCTTTACAATGAGTATAATGGGCATGATTTGGGATGCAACTCTTGCATCCTTCTTTCAAGCAAACTTCCTCCTTTACAATGAGTGTAATGGTCATGATTTGGGATGCACCTCTTGCATCCTTCTCTCAAGCAAACCTCCTCCTTTACAATGAGTATAATGGGCATGATTTGGGATGCAACTCTTGCATCCTTCTTTCAAGCAAACTTCCTCCTTTACAATGAGTGTAATGGTCATGATTTGGGATGCACCTCTTGCATCCTTCTCTCAAGCAAACTTCCTCCTTTATAATGAGTGTAATGGTCATGATTTGGATACACCTCTTGCCATCTCCAGTCAGGTGTCCTAGCTGATTCAGAACTGCTAATGGCCTGCAGGCCACAGCCAGCTTGTGATTCTGTCCCCCCAATACCAGGACATAGTCTTATATCTCAAACTGATTTCTCTGGTCTGTGTGTCTTGGAATTAATATGATAATGTACAAGACATGCTGCTGTCACACTTCAACACTTTTATTTTGTGTACATCAGCTACTGTCTTAATGATTTTATAATCAAACATCTTATATACAGGGTATCTGTGGCCAGATAGGAAAAACTACAGTGCAAGCTTTACAGCTGAGACACATGTATATGGAGGTAAGCAGCGTAATTTTTCCTTAACTGACTGCCTTTGAGTTAATTATTGACTTCTACTAACTCATACTAAGCAAATAGATGTGTGTGGCCTGAAAACTGACTGACTTAAATGTTGGAGGAACAAAAGACTAGTGTGACTCATAGATCATAAGTGCTAACTCTCACGCTTGCAATCCTTAGTCCAATGGCACTTTCAAACAGCTGCTTCAAGCCCTTCTCACCTCTCTTACCTCCAAAGCCATCAGACGTTTATACAACAGATCAAATGTTCCACAATTTGTATTCCAAAACTAGAAAGTAACCTGAGAAATCCAGGGCATTGCCAGTTTAAAGGCATGGAGGATCTAGCTATCTAGAGCTACTTTAAAATAGGATCAGAGAATCATAGAATGTTAAGGTTGAAGTGACCTCAAGGATCATCTAGTTCCAACTCCCTGTCAGAGGCAGGGACACCTCCCACTAGCACAGGTCACTCAAGGCCTCCTCCAACCTGGCCTTCAACACCTCCAGGGAGAGAGCAGCCACAACCTCCCTGGGCAACCTGTGCCAGTGTCTCACCACCCTCACTGCAAACAAATTCCTCCTAACATCCAGTCTAAATCTCCCCTCTGCCAGTTTAAACCCATTGCCCCTTGTCCTGGCATTGCAACACCTTGTCAATAGTCCCTCCCCAGCCTTCCTGGAGGCCCCCTTCAGATACTGGAAGGCTACTCTAAGGTCTCCTAGATGTCCTCATTAGCACTAGAAGCAATAAGACTCTTCACTCAATGTTTCCCCTTCAGCTATGGCACTAGTCTTCTTGCTAAGGGAGGGATGGAAAAAATAATGGTAGTGAAGTTATTTAGAAGGCCAAAAAGTTATTCCTGGCCCTGGGAGACAAACAAAAGTAATCTGAATGTATTGTGTGTAAATACATCACAACAGATGGTAGTTGTGAGTTCTTTCATATCCTCTTGGCTCTATTTTGGGAAATATCATTAGATTCAAAATCCATAACTTCCTCTCTCAGACTTAAATTTTTCATCCCTCTGCTGTCATATTTTCCCATAAACATACAAAGTTTCCTGCTGGAACAATGCAATATCCTTCCTTTATCTCTGTGGTTTTTTGGGAAGCTATTTCAATGATTGTGATGTCAGTGAATTTCAGGGTAAACATATCCATGATGAGTCTGTCTATATGATTTTCTGCCAGAATTATCTTCTAATGTAAACATTTCTACTCTGCTGTTACTCTTCAATGTTTTCTCCCCATGCCAAAATGTATTTGGATGACGAAATTCAGTGCCCTGTCGCCACACTAAAGAAGCCAAGTTCTGCTGATTAATCTCTTAAGGTGTGCCTACTATTTCCCCAGTCATTCAGAGAGACTTGTTTAGTCTCTGATATCTGAGCTACCATACAGAATGCCTTCTTGTTTTGTACACTGTTCTTAAAACCTTATTTGTTAAAAAGGTACTGTTTCTATTATCCTTTTTCATGGCCTCACTATCTTAGAATCATAGAATGGTAAGGTTGGAAGGGACCTCAAGGATCATCTAGTTCCAACCCCCTGCCATAGGCAAGGACACCTCCCACTAGTACAGGTTACTCAAGGCCTCCTCCAACCTGGCCTTCAACACCTCCAGGGAGGGAGCAGCCACAACCTCCCTGGGCAACCTGTGCCAGTGTCTCACCACCCTCACTGCAAACAACTTCCTGCACACAGGTTGCCCAGGGAGGTTGTGGTTGCTCCCTCCCTGGAGGTGTTCAAGACCAGGTTGGAGGAGTCCTTGAGAGCCCTGTACTAGTGGGAGGTGTCCCTGCCTATAGCAGGGGGTTTGAACTAGATGATCTTTGAGGTCCCTTCCAACCTTACCATTCTATGATTCTGTGATCAAACCTGGAGGAATATAAATACCAACAACTCTTCATTCCCTCGTATTCACATGACCATAAACTACTTGGAGTATTTGTTTACTTTCAAATATGTTCAAATTATGTTGCATATGTGCCCTGAATCTATAATCAAAACTAAAACTGAGTTCTCAAAATTGTACTTCTATGTTATTAGCTTTACTTTTCAGTAGCTTTTGAACATGCAAGATGAAAAGAATTATACATTAATACATCCTTTTATTTCTAAATGTTATTCCTCTTTATGTCTAAATGTTATTCCTCTTTATGTCTAAAGTTACTCCATCCTCTGAGAATGAAGATGTAAGAGTAATGCCATCAGACTGTGTTTTTTCTGTGCTAATCCCAAGCACAAATCCAGGCTGAGTGATGAATGGCTGAGAACAGCCCTGAGGAAAAGGACCTGAGGATCTGGGGTGATGAAAAGCTCAAGAGTGCAGCCCAGACAGCAACTGAGTGCTGGGCTGCATCAAGAGAAGCGTGGCCAGCAGGGCAAGGGAGGGGATTCTACCCTGCTCTCCTCAGACCCCACCTGGAGTCCTGTGTGCAGTTCTGGAGCCCCCAGCACAGGAAGGACATGGAAGTGTTGGAGTGGGTCCAGAGGAGGCCACAAAGATGCTGAGAGGTCTGCAGCAGCTCTACTGTGAGGACAGACTGAGAGAGTTGGGGCTCTGCAGCCTGGAGAAGAGAAGGCTTCCAGGAGACCTTAGAGTAGCCTTCCAGTATCTGAAGGGGGCCTCCAGGAAGGCTGGGGAGGGACTACTGACAAGGTCTTGCAATGTCAGGACAAGAGGCAATGGGTTTGAACTGGCAGAGGGGAGATTGAAACTGGATGTTAGGAGGAAGTTGTTTGCAGTGAGGGTGGTGAGACACTGGCGCAAGTTGGCCAGGGAGGTTGTGGCTGCTCCCTGCCTGGAGGTGTTCAAGGCCAGGTTGGATGAGGCCTTGAGCTCCCTGTACTAGTGGGAGGTGTCCCTGCCTATGGCAGGGGGTTGGAACTAGATGATCTTTGTGGTCCCTTCCAATCTTACCATTCTATGATTCTATGATTCTAAACCTGCTAAAAATTGCCAGCCCAAACTAGAGTCACCCACACAGAAATGTTGGTTTATTAGTGTTTGTTTGCTCTGTTACATTGTGGTTACTTGCAAAGGACAGTCTGACAAATTTAAGATTACTTTTGACTAGATGATTCTTTTCTAAGTAGCTCCTAGAAGATCCACACAGATAAATAATGTTATGTCAACACTAAATGTGTACCCCATGCCTCACAGGGTAGAAATGTCCTTGTCTGTGGTTTGGATTTATTTGTATGAGGTGTAAATAACTTAACCACTGTATTTTTTATTCTGTCTTGCTGACATATTAAAGCCAAATTTACTTAATAAAATATCTCTATCTGAAGAGCCCTGGTGTAGAAGATAAATGGTACAATAAATTTGAGTAGAGATTCAAGATGCATAGTCTGATTAAATTCTCATCAAAATCCATGGGAGTTTATTAGTGCTTGTGAATCTGACTTCTTCAAAACTCAAGTTCTCCATAGCTCACTAGCTGATCTTCATAATAGATTTTTCACTGTTGGGATGCAGTTTCATCATCAGTTTAACCCAGCTTTTCTAAGCTCCTGGAAAGAAAAAATCAATGGTTCTGACTTTCCTCACATTTTTTTAGCTATATGTGTGTTCAAAGCTTCCTATAAGGCCATCCAACTAGAAACCACACTTACAAAAGCAAATTTATTTTCAACCACACTTCCAGCTTCCTTGCCTGACTGATGGAGCACATGTTTGTATGAGGAAAGTGGGTGACAAAATGCATGGCTGACACCCAGGGGAAAAGGGAAAGCTGCCTCCATCAACAGTGATACAAATCAGCTATCAAACTGATATACAGTTGGGACATTTGCAATTTATCTTAGTACTTTTAGCTAATGTAGATATTTATTACCACAGACTAGAATCCATTTAATTATTGTTATTTTAGACAATGTTAAAAGTAGACATCAATTACAGGCAACTGATGTAGCATACAAGGAGGAACAATCAAACGTTCCCTTTTGCAATGCAATTTGAGGAGCTACTGCTTAAAGGATTGGTTAGCTTGACAGTGCTTCCACAGCAGCTAAAACATGTGAGCCAACAGGATTCCTCCTGAGGATTGGTTGTAAATGGCAAGGCTGAGCCCTGGATCATCTGCCTTGGAGCATTTATATGTCAGAGGCAAGACAGGAATAAAAAACCTCAAAGAATTCAGTGAATGGGAAGATAACTCAATATTTAAATGTGCAGCAGGAAAACATCTCATTTCTAAAATCTTCCTTCTTCATGGAAGAAATTGGAATCACTCCCAAAACTGTATCATCTCAGAACTGGATGTAGATGGATAAAATCTTAATTGTCCACTTCTATGTCAGCATCATATATCACTCTTCCTTCTTACTGGCTTATATGTCACATCTGATCTTCATCTGGTCTCCCTGAGTTAATTTGCCAAGCCTATATTTCCACTCTTAAATCCCATGCAAGTAATTCTCTGTTGCTTATTTTAAATCAAACTGGTCAATAATATGCCTCTTGCTTTGACCTTTCTCCCTTCCCTTCTGACTACCTGATGTCATGTTGTGACAAGGAACATCTATCATTTAAAGGTACCTAGGTCCTGTCTCGCATTTTTGGTTGTTTGGTTTTCTTTTCTTCATAGAAAGAAGCTTATGTTTGTTTGGGAAGTCAAACTGATGAGAAACAGTCCAAGCCCTCACAGTATCAGAGTGTCACCAAGGTTGGAAGAGACCTCAAAGATCATCAAGTCCAACCCATTCCCACAGCCCTCAAGACCAGACCATGGCACCAAGTGCCACGTCCAAACCCACCTTGAACACCTCCAGGGACGGTGACTCCACCACCTCCCTGGGCAGCCCTTTCCAGCAGTCAATGACTCTCTCAGGCAAGAACTTTCTCCTCACCTCCAGCCT
>VWZE01009733.1:27290-67216 GCA_013396675.1 Eubucco bourcierii | reverse complement strand
CAGAGGGGAGATTTGAACTGGATGTTAGGAGGAAGTTGTTTGCAGAGAGGGTGGTGAGACACTGGAATGGGTTGCCCAGGGAGGCTGTGGCTGCTCCCTCCCTGGAGATGTTCAGGGCCAGGTTGGATGAGGCCTTGAGTGAGCTGTACTAGTGGGAGGTGTCCCTGCCTATGGCATGGGGTTGGAACTAGATGATCCTTGAGGTCCCTTCCAACCTTACCATTCTACGATTCCTTACAGAGAGGCAGGTCAAACACTGTAACAGGCTTAGAAAACTTTTCCTTATAGAGACATTGATCAAACACTGAAACAGGCTTCCTTGAAAGGTGATAAATGTACTATCAACATTTAAGTGGTGTTTGAGAAATGCCCTTAAAAATATCACCCATATAAAACCCAACACCAAACTGGAATAAACTGGGCACTGACTAGATGTGCTTCCCACAAGGCTTGGGCAAGTGGACCATGGTGTACAGGTTGGTTGTTCACTTGTAGGAAGAACTGCAAGTTCTGAACTAAAAGCATAGACCTCTGACTTAGATAAGAACTGATTTAATATTTTACTGTCATATATATCCATATGTGATGAGTTAAGTATCAGTCTTTAAAGGGTAAGGAAGGAGGGAATTGCAAGAGACTCGCTCACACTGAAAATCCAGAGTTCAAGATAAAGCCAACTGAGACTAAACCAAGAGACAGATGGATAAAAAGAACATGGATTTATTAATGCTTATCACTCTTTAGGTCCATACAGTTCAATGACAGTTTCAAAAGGATGTACTGATAAAGGATTTCCTGGTAGTTTGACACAGCATGTGGTGGTTCCAGTAAGCCTCTGGCTGAACAAAGAGCACTGGGGAACTTCTGAAGGCTGAATGGATGACTGACAGTGCAGAGCCTGAGAGGAATGCACTTTATCCTGGCTTTTGTCATTTTTTTCAGCTAACTGCACTAATACTTGAGCTGTCATCTAAGTGATTTCCTTGTTAGTAAAAGCACGAAGCAAAGCCCTAATTGTTTTCAAAGTTTGTGATGTTTTCTTTCTACCTTTCAGGATGCCCAGAAACCTGTTTTGAGGACTATTGAAATTCGAGCAGACAGCTGTGCTTTTCACACAGTCTCACAGTATCACCAAGGTTGGAAGAGACCTCAAAGATCATCAAGTCCAACCCATCACCACAGACCTCAAGATTAGACCATGGCACCAAGTGCCACGTCCAAACCTGCCTTGAACACCTCCAGGGACACTGACTCCACCACCTCCCTGGGCAGCCCATTCCAGCAGTCAATGACTCTCTCACTGAAGAACTTTCTCCTCACCTCCAGCCTAAACTTCCCCTGCCACAGCTTGACACTGTGTCCTCTTGTTCTGCTGCTGCTTGCCTGAGAGAAGAAAGTAACCTCCTCCTGGCTACAACCACTCTTCAAGTAGTTGTAGACAGCAATAAGGTCCCCCCTGAGCCTCCTCTTCTCCAGGCTAACCAATCCCAGCTCCCTCAGCCTCTCTCCATAGGGCTGTGCTCCAGGCCTCTCCCCAGCCTCGTTGCCCTTCTCTGGACACACTCAAGTACCTCATTGTCTTTGTTAAATTGAGGGGCCCAAACTGAATTCAAAACACCTGAGATCTGGAGACTCTTCATCTTTTTTCTCATGCTCACCACTCAACCAAGAGTGCGATAGGGTTCAGAATAAAAAATAAACCAAAACAAACAAAAAAACCCCAAAACAAACAAACAAAACACCCACAAAAACCCCAATAAAACAGTTACTATCTTCAAGTGTTGCAAACCTGATTTTTCATCTCACACTGATCGAAGGTACTTGAAGAGCAGAGAGCAATACAGCAGATCAGGTCTCTTTCTGGCTTTGCCAAATCTTACATAAATGAGACTAAATATCCTTTTTCTCTGGAAATCCCCCCTGAGCTTGTGTCTTCCTTCCCCTGCAGCTGGAGTCTTCCTGCAGAAATCAACCTCACAGCTCTGAGAAGTGCTGATCCAATGTGATTTGGAAGACGAAAAGGCAACTTGACAAGAAAAATTTCTGACTGCCTCAGGGGAGCTGAAGCAGGATACAAATCCTCCCTCCAAAGGAGCCTTGGACATCCTAGAGAAAGAAGGAAAGACAGAAAGGAAGGGAGGGTAATTAAAATAGTTTCTCTGCAGATTCACCAAATTATGACAACTCAGAACTAGAGACACTGTAGGAGGGACAAGAAGATTTACTGGATCAAGGAACTACTTATAAAGGAGGAACAAATTAAGAATATTTAGCATGAAAATTAATACTGGAAGCTAAGCTTAATACTGACCCAGATACAGAAAGTAAGCTACTCCCTGAGTAAAATAAAGTAATTGTTGTCAGGATGAGACTCTTTAACTCTAGTCATCTAGATTTAGTTAAGGAGTAATAACACTTGAAGAGCAATCAGAAAGGGTAGAGCCAGAACTGAATCAGACAGAAATACACTAAGGAGGAAAAGAACTGCAGGTCACACAGTATTTAGGCAGAAAAGCAGTAGTGTCTCATGAAGACATACAATTTTCCTCTTCTGCAGGAGCCATGGTGGAGTATGGCTCATGCCAGTATGCTCTTGGATCACAAATCATGACAGTGCAAGCACAAAATGTAGCAAGGAATACAACTTGCTAGAAATCAACCTTAAGAATCATAGAATTATAGAATGGTAAGGTTGGAAGGGACCTCAGAGATCATCTAGTTCCAACCCCCTGCTATAGGCAAGGACACCTCCCACTAGTACAGGTTACTCAAGGACTCCTCCAACCTGGCCTTGAACACCTCCAGGGAGGGAGCAGCCACAACCTCCCTGGGTAACCTGTGCCAGTGTCTCACCACCCTCATGGCAAACAACTTCCTCCTAACATTCAGTTTCAATCTCCCCTCTGCCAGTTCAAACCCATTGCCCCTTGTCCTGTCATTCCAAGACCTTGTCAATAGTCCCTCCCCAGCCTTCCTGTAGTCCCCTTCAGATGCTGGAAGGCTACTCTAAGGTCTCCTGGAAGCCTTCTCTTCTCCAGGCTGCAGAGCCCCAACTCTCTCAGCCTGTCTTCATAGCAGAGCTGCTGCAGCCCTCTGAGCATCTTTGTGGCCTCCTCTGGACCTGCTCCAACACTTCCATGTCTTTCTTTCATTACAGTCTTGTTTACATCTTGCAGAATTTACATAAACAAATGCTATCATTATGTCTTCAAATGTATTGGATGATCTGTTTGGCACCCAAACATTGTTCTCTACTTGGTTTCACATATGTAAGATTTCCAGTCCTACCTGTCACGACAGAACACTGGAACAGACTGCCTGTGGGGCTGTGGAGTCTCCCTCTCTGGAGATATTCAAGACCCACCTGGCTGCATTCCTTTGTGATCTGGTATAGGTGATCCTGCTTTGGCAGGGGGGTTGGACTGGATGAGCTTTCAAGGTCCCTTCACGCCCCTGACGTTCTGTCATTCTATAACACTGGCAAACAATTGTAACTAGCTAGTTCTTTAGACTAGTGGTCAAAAGATCAAGTGTTTTAAGCCTTCCAGCACCTAAGGTTTGCTTGGCCTGCAAATTCTCAGTATGTCTACACTGCCCTTTCTGTCATAAGCAGATCTGGCACCTTCAGCTGGCTCAGATGTCAGTCACAGGGAGTTCGCTGTGGGCCGCAACACCTCCCACTGCACTTTAATAAAAAAGGTAAATGTTCACAGTTTTCTCAGCATGTTCTGAGCTCTCTTCTACCACTAGCCAAGTGAGCTATTTTAAAGCTAGCTGAGGTAAAGCTACATGGTTCTGCAGTGATGTAATACTCTCTGTCACTTCCTATTAACCCCACAAACCCCTCTCTTTGTTACATGGAGCTTTAGCATATACTAGGTGTTACTTCTAATAACACCCAAATAGTTGAACATATCAATATGTAAATATGTGTTTTTCCTGTAACTATGATTTTTTTTAATAGCCATCTCTCTGCCTCTGGTAAGTCAGCTGTGAAATTAAAGAAATGTGGGAGACTGTAGTGAGTGCTACTTTTTTCTTGCTTTTGTGAAGAAATCTTAATAATGTTTTTATGGCTTCCTTTGTAAAATAGGCAATGAAAAATGCTATAGCTTAAGATAAAGAGCCAAGCTTCTACAGTCATTTGCTGCAACAATTAATTTTTTCCTGAATTATTTCAGGAAATTACCTGCAGCATGTCACTGAATTGTCTTACACTCTTTGTAAAAAAAGAGAACCATGTTGGTGTTTCCTCTATTTGTGACAACTGTGCTTTCCTTGATTTGAAACAAAATCCATCATGGAACGTCCTAACTAATGCTCACAGATATTCCTAGGATCTTTAAACTAGGAGCCTACTTACTTTAGATGCTCTGTGTCGTAAGTGTAATTCATAGAATCATAGAATCATAGAATGGTAAGGTTGGAAGGGACCTCAAGAACCATCTAGTTCCAACCCCCTGCCATAGGCAGGGACACCTCTCACTAGTACAGGTTACTCAAGGCCTTCTCCAACCTGCCTTTCAACACCTCCAGGGAGGGAGCAGCCACAACATCCCTGGGCAACCTGTGCCAGTGTCTCACCACCCTCACTGCAAACAACTTCCTCCTAACATCCAGTCTAAACCTCCCCTCTGCCAGTTCAAACCCATTGCCCTTGTCCTGTCATTGCAAGACCTTGTCAATAGTCCCTCCCCAGCCTTCCTGGAGGTCCCCTTCAGATACTGGAAGGCTACTATCAGATCCCCTCAAAGCCTTCTCTTCTCCAGGCTGAANACTCCAACACTTCCATGTCCTTCCTGTGCTGAAGGTTCCAGAACTGCACAGAGGACTCCAGGTATCATATCTTGGAGAAACTGAATTACTGCAGTAATTCAGTTTCTCCAAGATATGAAAAAAACTTCACTAAGGCTGGAATAACGCTGCCCTGTCTAGATTTCTAACCTAAGTGTCTCATTAACCATTAAGCTAAATGGGAACAAAAAAGTCATTTCTGGCCATTTACATTTGCATGACTTTTGAATATTTACTCTCCCTCATTTGTCAGGCTTTACTGATGCTGTTAAAATTTGACTGATTTTGATGTTCAGTAGTACCTGGCATATTCATAGTCTGAAAAACTCAGCTCACTTTCTAGAACAGCTGAAGCAACACATCTATTCCATTAGAAAATCAGGCGACATTACCACACTCACTTGAGGGTTTATATTACAGTATCAGAGTCTCACAGTATCACAAAGGTTGGAAGAGACCTCAAAGATCATCAAGTCCAACCCATCACCACAGACCTCAAGACCAGACCATGGCACCAATGCCACATCCAAACCCACCTTGAACACCTCCAGGGACGCTGACTCCACCACCTCCCTGGGCAGCCCATTCCAGCAGGCAATGACTCTCGCAGGCAAGAACTTTCTCCTCACCTCCAGCCTAACCTTCCCCTGGTGCAGCTTGAGACTGTGTCCTCTTGTTCTGGTGCTGCTTGTCTGAGAGAAGAAAGCAACCTCCTTCTGGCTACAACCACCCTTCAGATAGTTGTAGACAGCAAGAAGGTCTCCCCTGAGCCTCCTCTTCTCCAGGTTAACCAATCCCAGCTCCCTCAACCTCTCTTCATAGATATNCTGATGCAGGCCAGGATGCCATTGGCCTTCTTGGCCACCTGGGCACACTGCTGGCTCATGTTCAGGTGGGAGTCAATCAGCACCCCCAGATCCCTTTCTGTTTGGCTGCTCTCCAGCCACTCCCACCCCAGCCTGTAGCTCTGCATGGGGTTGTTGTGGCCAAAGTGCAGCAACTGGCACTTGGATTTATTGAATGCCATCCCCTTGGACTCTGCCCATCTGTGCAGGCAGTCGAGGTCCTTCTGCAGGGCCCTTCTGTCCTCCAACCCAGCAACATCAGCTTCCAGCTTGGTGTCAGCTGCAAATTTGCTGGTGACTGACTCGGTGAATAACCCAGGCACTCAATTCATCTTGCTTCAAAATGAGCATTAACAGAATCACAGGATCACATTTAGGATGATTCAGGTTGGTTGCCCATCTGAACCTCCTACTACTTGCCACTAACTCTAAGGTACAACTCACTCAGATATTTAGATTTTTAACATTGAAAGTTAAGTGAGAAAAAAAAAACCACTATCTGGATTAGGGCCTCTATTATAACATTTGCAAAACACAACTAGGATTGCTCATTTATAAAACATCTCAGAAACAGGGATAAATTTATGCTCTGCTTTTAAACATCTGACTTACCGCCTAGCCTTACCTGGTCCATCTCTACCATTCCCAGTTGGGTGTATCTGATGTGGATAGTACTTGAGAGTTTGTGTTGGTCATGGTGTGTCTTCCACTTGCATTGAAGAAGAACAACACTGGAAAGTTGTGTTTAATATCAATTAATCAGTGAGGGGACAGCAAGGGAAGTGTGTGAATTGGTTGTGGGAATTAAGGCAGGAATTATACAATCTGTAGTTATTTTATTTCCGGAAAGCCTCGCCCACAACTATATACAAGTTAGTTAGATTGGGTTCAAAATTCGTTTGGGAAAATCTTCACAAGGATACTTATAGGGAATTTAGTAATTCAGGAAAATCAGAAAGTTGGAAAAGGTTTGCTACAAAAATAGTTTTGCCACACTTACAAAGTGCCCTAGGGAACAGCTGTGCTACTCATGGCGGTGGAGTAGGACTTTGGAGATAGTCCTTTGGCTCCTTTGTGTCAGTCTTTTGCAGCAGTGCTTGGCACTGCAGATTGTAATCCAGCAACAGATCAACGCAGCACAGGGTCCAATGTGAGTAAACCTGCCAGAGTCCAAACTGACTGCAGACATGACTGCCATGAGCACAGAGCGTGGGACAGCACAGGGCAAAGCTCAGGCTGCTCGGCAGTGTGCCCACGAACGGTGTCTGCTTATGGCAGAGGCAGGTCCCTGCAGCAGGCAAGAAGGATGCAGAGGTCCAAAAGCAGGGCCTGTGTGCTTTCTAGTCACTGTTCAGCCAGATGCCACTCCAGGTCCGACTCAAGGTCTGACTCAAGGTCCGCATCAAAGTCCCAGTCAAAGTCCCCCTAGATAATGTGTCCCATTACCATATATATATGCAGGTGTGATTTGCTCTCCCCAATTCAAGCGCGCGGTTCGCGCCTGCTTCTTTCCGCATTCCAAACCCCTGGAACCAGCGGTTGGGGTTGGGAGGAGCGAAACAGTTTTGCACTCCATTCAAACCTTCAGTGTGCCCTGCCACAGTGTGTGACACTAATTAACTTATTAATCCAGACAACATTGAAGGTCAGTGTGGCTGTTTGAGTTAGATTCCTACCTCAGACATTTAAAAAAAAAAAACGAAACAAAAGAACAAAAAGAGAGAAACTTGGAGGTGGAAGCTGTGAGGCGAATATTCTGGGGATAGGCTCTATAATGGCAACGATGGATAAGTTAATATAATTTCATTGGAGCATCAAGAGCTTTATGTCTGGAAGCACAGCTTGCACTGTCCTTTTGCTGCTTTGGCTGCTTCGCCTGTGCCTGCTGCTATCTTCCCCTGCTGCAGTTTTGGCTGCTGTTGCTGCTTTTGCTGCTTTCGCCGCCGCTTGACCCCTTCCCCGTCTTCCCTCAGGTTATTATATATATTTGTAATAATTTTTTTTCCCCTATACTGTTATATTTAGTTTAAACTATAAGAAATACGTTTGTTTTTTGTTTTTGTTTTTTTCTGACTTCATAACAAAACCAAAACAAAATACATCTTGTGGTGAGTTTGTTCTACCAGGGCAGGGATCCACCCTAACCTGGTACAGTCAGAAAAAGGGTGTATGTTTTACTAGTTCACTAGTTAAGGTATTAGTAGATAAACATAATGAAATTGTAGGACTATCTCACCCCTGTGGAGATTATAATAGTTTGGGGTAGGTCTCATCCTATACTCTGTATAGCAATGCATCTTGAAACTAATGAAGTGCCAAGTCTTTATGAGATTTTTCATGGACAATAAGGCTAATTGGAAAAGGAGGTATTAAAATAACAGCTCGATCTTCATGTCAGTAAACTATGAAGGAGAGTTGGAAAGCTTGGGGGTATTGCTTTGTTTAACACAGTTTCTTAGTTTTTTTGTCTTAACATCTAATAAAAATCTGAGTGGTGCTGCTTAATACTATGGATTTAGAAGAGATTTTTTAAAAAAATATTAGAAATATTTTATTTTTTTTTCTCAGACATCCAAGGTAATTCTTCATATTACTCAGCACTTTCTTTCCTTGATCAGATGAGAACAGAGACTAAATCACTTATTTTTTAATGTTGATCCAGTCAAATACAGTGCCATTTCTAGGGTTAAAATATATAAATAGTTCATTCAAAAAAAGTCTGAATGATCTACTGCATCCTACCAAATTACTGGACAAAATGTTTTGGTGTGTGACATATGAGAGCTAAGATTAGATTATTGGTCTTAGAACCAGCTTTCAGTTATTAATGGAGGTTTCTGGTTTTGCTCCTTTATTTCTCACTAGGGAAAATGCAAGGTAATTTCTCTGAAGTTCTTAGTTATTATACACTCTGTCCGGCTGGCACTGGGACTCACCAACTGTAAAACAGTTTTACACCAGCTGACAGTATTATAGTTTTAATCAAGAGGACAGAGTTTAGATCACTAGCATTCTACTAAGCACAAATATCCATCACTATGTTTATTTAAAGAACTGAGAACTGAGTTTGACCATGAACTTCAACTGTTCCTGTTGATGTGTGACACAGGTCTTAATTATTCAACCTCTTAGAAGAGAAAGAGATTTTAAATAAATAAATTAATTAAAAGGAATAAAAAGGCAACCAACAACAAAATCTTCCATGAAAACTTAAAAAACTCACGTGCAAAAATTAAACTATTGTTAAATTTGTGTGCAAAATGCAACCAAAGACAAGATAACTACTAAGGAGAGACAAAAAAAGATGAAACTATAGGAAACATTTTAGCTGCTCAAACGGTACATTCTCAGAAAAGGCTATGGTTTGAGGAAGTCCTTTAGAAATTGGGGTAATTAATTGATGCAAGATATGATTTCCAAATATTAATATTGTTTATTAACATTCAATATTCATAAATCTCACCACCCCAATCACTCATTTTAATACTAATCAGTTCTTTGCATGGTCATGGAAACTTTATGCAGATAATAACATAGGATCTGGAAATAACTAGCCAAAATATATATCATTAATTGAACTTAATGGAACTGGTAGAGAAGGTTCCTGCGATCAATATACCACTTACAGTTAATTGTACTGCTTGCCCACTAGACGGACTCAAGGAGCTCCTTTCTGCTTATGGCAGAAGGCAATGGTGAATTACAAGAGGCTTGAAGGATTTACTCACAAAATATCTCCTGTCTGGCAGGGATGGCTACAGCTTCAGACAGTACTCAAACACTTTCAGGGAATTCTGTTACTGTCTTGTCAGCCACTGAGGTTTCTGATTCTTCCCAGGTTGCTGGGGAAAGGAGTCAGACAAGCTCTGACCTGGTCCTGATCTCCTCTGGACAGAGGTGTATCTCCAGGGCTTCCTGTCTTGGCAGGAGGCTTTCAGGTGCGGGCAGGATGTCTTGTGATGTGCAATCTTAGCACAGTGTCACGCTGAGAACACCAAGCCAAGATACTCAGGACCCTCTGTGCTATTCCTGCCTTCAGTGAGAGTGACAAGTCATTTCCCTGTTCTTTTAAGTGATTTTTAAAACACCTTTTATCTTTTCCCTACAAACAATCCAAACCGTGATTTTTTTCCCTCTCAGAAGGTTATATGCATGAATCATTTTTATCAATCTGTCATTCTTTTGCTCATATTTCTTTTTGTGTCTGTGTAATATTTGACACAGTATTCAAAATCTTTAAAAAAAAAAAAAGAAAAAAAGTGAAATTAAATCACAGCTTCAAATGGCACATGACAAATTTAGGTTGAAAATATAAAAGCTTTCTCCAATCTATAAGCGAACTGGTCCTACAATGGAAAGTTTTGAATAAGCTTAATAAAAGCTGATGCCTGCAGCCTTGCCTAGAATAAGAATATACAGAAGCTGTATTGAGAGAAAACAGCATGTTAATAAGCATGAAATTTGGTTTGGCTTTTAAAAGCACAAATTTCCATCTCTTAGTGCGAAACCTACTGTTGGGGAAAAAAAGCCACATAACTTTTCCCTCTCGAGACAGTCATGTAGGAAGATATAGATGAAGGGAAGGATAATGAAGGGGCTATAAAACGAGGGTCTGAACACACATCTACAGGGGGAAATAAGCAAACCGGGAGATTATTCAAGTTTTTAAATGCCAAAACCCAGCTGAAGGAAGGGTAAATACAAAAAAACCCAAAAGCAAACAAACAAACAAAAGGATACATTCATCTCTGGTTTATAAAAGAAGATTATAAACCTGAAACTCTCAAAATTACAGGTGAATAGGCAGTGATTTCCAGGAGTCTGTCTTCTGTGGCACTAATGCAGGGCTGGTTTCTCCATGATTTTCTAGTTCTTTTCTCTAACAACTAGAGTTGTTCAATTTTTGCTTGCTTGCTTTTTTGATCAGCAGGGACCCTTACTTCAATATAGAAAACTGCTTTCATCCTTTCACCAACCTTCTCAACTCATCTCACTTCCTTTCACCAGGTAAATTGTGGGGGTTTTTTTTCTGTTTGTTTTCCTTGTTACTATCAATTATTACTTCATTCAGTTTTGTTTTGTTTTGTTTTGTTTTGTTTTGTTTTGTTTTGTTTTTGCTAGCATTTCAAAACAGCCAGGTTAACCAATTAAATTGGAATAACATATCCTGCCATGCCATGCTTACTGCTTCACCTGTAACTACCAAGTACCAATCAGGAAACCAATTTGGCTGCATTCAGTAGAACAAGTTTTTGCTCTCTGTGAGTGCTGCCTCTATTGTAATAGAAATTTTGAAGACTTCAATACATTTTTTTTTTCTTCAGACATATGTATGAAGAATCCTCTGTGTATCTTTCAAATTGAAGTTTCCTGCTGTTTACTGACTTCCTTGCCACGTGCAACATGGATTTAGGAAAGGCAGATCCTGCCTCTCCAACCTGATCTCCTTCTATGATCAGGTGAGCTGCCTGGTGGATGTGGGGAGGCCTCTGGATGTGGTCTGCCTGGACTTCAGCAGATGATCTGGACGAGGGCATAGAGTCAGTCCCAGCGAATTTGCAGCTGACACCAAGCTGGGGGCTGATGTTGCTGGGTTGGAGGGCAGAAGGGCTCTGCAGCAGGACCTCGACCACCTGAACAGATGGGCAGAGTCCAAGGGGATGGAGCTCAACAAATCCAAGTGTCAGGTGCTGCACTTTGGCCACAACAACCCCATGCAGAGCTACAGGCTGGGGTGGGAGTGGCTGGAGAGCAGCCAAACAGAAAGGGATCTGGGGGTGCTGATTGACACCCGCCTGAACATGAGCCAGCAGTGTGCCCAGGTGGCCAAGAAGGCCAATGGCATCCTGGCCTGCATCAGCAAGAGTGTGGCCAGCAGGAGCAGGGAGCTCATTCTCCCCCTGGACTCTGCACTGCTTAGGCCACACCTTGAGTCCTGTGTCCAGTTCTGGGCCCCTCCATTGAAGAAGGACATTGAGGTGCTTGAGTGTGTCCAGAGAAGGGCAACGAGGCTGGGGAGAGGCCTGGAGCACAGCCCTATGGAGAGAGGCTGAGGGAGCTGGGATTGTTTAGTCTGGAGAAGAGGAGGCTCAGGGGAGACCTTCTTGCTGTCTGCAACTACCTGAAGGGTGGTTGTAGCCAGGAGGAGGTTGCTTTCTTCTCTCAGGCAAGCAGCACCAGAACAAGAGGACACAGTGTCAAGCTGTGCCAGGGGAAGTTTAGGCTGGAGGTGAGGAGAAAATTCTTCAGTGAGAGAGTCATTGCCTGCTGGAATGGGCTGCCCAGGGAGGTGGTGGAGTCACCGTCCCTGGAGGTGTTCAAGGCAGGTTTGGACGTGGCACTTGGTGCCATGGTCTGGTCTTGAGGTCTGTGGTGATGGGTTGGACTTGATCATTGAGGTCTCTTCCAACCCTGGTGATACTGTGATACTTTCAAGGACACTAAGCCAAATTCCCAGACCAATTTGGCTTGGTGTCTTTGAAATGTGTCTCCTCCTGGGTTTTGCTAGTTAAAAAAGACATCCACCAACATTCACGATTGGATGAATAGGTAAGAATTCCAATACTGATTTTAAGAAGAAGCAACTTTATAATTTTAAGAAGCAGCAACTTTCTCTCTTCTTATGAGTATTTCATCCCTTTTACATAAAAAAACTCCCCCCTGATTTTAACTTTTTAATCGAAAGGTCCATGAGGTTTTTGTGTGACAATTCTATTAAACATCAGTAACATGAATTTCCAGTTCTTCTACCTCACGGTGCATTGCTCTTTGCACAAATAGATTTTTCTCTCTCCTCTCTTGTCCTTTTTACTTTTGCCAATATGCTTGTGGTGCCTTGAGTGGGAACCACATTTTCCTTGCTCCAGTTTGGTTGTTGATTCAGTGTGCTCCTGGATGCTCAAAAAAAAAAATAAAAATCAACTCATCTTTCCAGTTGAGACTTCTCCATTTCTGAATGGAGAGATGGGCTGTGTTATGTGGTTCACTCCTGCTTATACCAATTTGCCTGGAATTAGATATCTTTTTTTTCCCACCACAACATGTTACTGTGTTGCTTGGCCATTTGTGAGCAAAAAAAACCTTCTTAGTCTTTGTGCATAGACTGAAAACCCAACTATTTCTTCACTATCCCAGTTTTGCAGGATCATTTGGATTTCTTCCCTCAAGTTCTTCAGTTTCTCTCCACTCTGTGCCACCTGCAAAATTACAAAGCTCTTAACAGCTCATTAATGACAACACTGAATAGCAACAGACTTAATATAGGTCCTTCAGGAACACCATTAAAGTAATCCTTTGATTTCAACACTGAAGCATTACAACATACAATTTTCCAAACCCATTTCCATATACTATACACTAAATTGCTCTTTTCCATTTTTTCCCTCTCTATTTTTATTAATTAGTGTGAAAGACTACCAAGCTGTTTCTCTTGAAGCTGAGTTATAGGATAAAGGAACTTTTCCATATGTCTTTTACTCTGTAATCAAGGAACTCGGGCATGATTTGGTGCCATTTTTTCTTATTTAGTTTATAGCTGTTAATCTTTGATGACTGTCTTTCGGGTGAATATGATTATTTGGCTCACTTTTCCTTCTGGGAGTTGATTTCTTTCAAACATTGAACTGACTAGATCGTGGAGCTGCTTACAGCAATTTACAAGCAGTGGCACAATTAATCACAGTTCCCTCATTAACTCTGTTTCCCTCTATAATCACCTTTGATCTAAGTACTTCAATATTACCATACTTTTTCTGCTTTTTTTTCAACACACAGAGCAAAATGTACAAATGGAGGATCAAAAAATGCTTGATAAAAGTATCACTGGATACTATGCTGGTTATGTCTATAAAGACCTTCTCCAAAGATACTGGGGTGGGCAAAAGGGTTTGTTTATAAACGGATTACTTTGATACCACAGGGAAATCTTGGCATAGAATCATAGAATGGTAAGGTTGGAAGGGACCTCAAGGATCAGCTAGTTCCAACCCCCTGCCATAGGCAGGGACACCTCCCACTAGTACAGGGCACTCAAGGCCTCCTCCAACCTGGACTTCAACACCTTCAGGGAGGGAGCAGCCACAACCTCCCAACCTGTGCCAGTGTCTCACCACCCTCACTGCAAACAACTTTCTCTTAACATCCAGTTTCAGTCTCCACTCTGACAGCTTAAACCCATTGGCCCTTGTCCTGTCGTTGCAGGACCTTGTCAATAGTCCCTCCTCAGCCTTCCTGCAGGCCCCCTTCAGATAGTGGAAGGCTACTCTAAGGTCTCCTCAGAGCCTTCTCTTCTCCAGGGTGCAGCATCCCATTTTCAGTAAACTCTGTGAGGTCTTCCAGCTACCCAGGCTTGGGAGCATTTAGCTCCTTCCCAGGCTTTCCCAGGAAGACAGCATTAGAAGAAACTGAGATGATTCTGCCAAGTTTCACACTGGGTTCTTCTCTATCATAGCCCCAGGGAGAAGGAAAGATGATCAGTACTACAGCTTAAGCAGATCTTTGTTTGAACTCCTTGTCTATAAAGAAAGGTTTTTGGGGAGTGAGAAAAAGAACAAAGATACACTAATATATAGAAAGGTCCTGCCTCATGCAGCATGTGAGTATTTTAAACTGGAAATTAATACTGAAGTGATGTGTGTTCAACCCTTCATCCCACAGGAATAAATGGTGATACTAATAAAGCAGTTATTTCTAATTTCTCAGTTGCCAACCTACTTTCCCTTGCTATTGCTGTTAGCCATGTCACAGTTTACATTTTCTTTCCTCAGGCTATTGTCACTTGATTACAGAAGTTCATAAGATGTCCCAGATTTATTCTTTCATTTGCATTCTTCCCTTTTCTGCTCCACATTGATTAATCTTGAGTAAACATCTAAGCCCAAAGTCAATGCACTCAGGCACCAAGCTATATTCCCACTGAAATCAGCATAAGGTTATACTGGTTTTTCACAATCAATCACTTTGGCCACAACAAACCCATGCAGAGATACAGGCTGGGGTGGGAGTGGCTGAAGAGTAGCAAACAGAAAGGAATCTGGGGGTGCTGATTGACACCCACCTGAACATGAGCCAGCAGTGTGCCCAGGTGGCCAAGAAGGCCAATGGCATCCTGGCCTGCATCAGCAATAGTGTGGCCAGCAGGAGCAGGGAGCTCATTCTCCCCCTGGACTCTGCACTGCTTAGGCCACACCTTGAGTCCTGTGTCCAGTTCTGGGCCCCTCAATTGAAGAAGGACATTGAGGTGCTTGAGTGTGTCCAGAGAAGGGCAACGAGGCTGGGGAGAGGCCTCGAGCACAGCCCTATGGAGAGAGGCTGAGGGAGCTGGGATTGGTTAGCCTGGAGAAGAGGAGGCTCAGGGGAGACCTTCTTGCTGTCTACAACTATCTGAAGGGTGGTTGTAGCCAGAAGGAGGTTACCTTCTCTCAGACAACCAGTGACGACAGAACAAGAGGACACAGTCTCAAGCTGTGCCAGGGGAAGTTTAGGCTGGTGGTGAGGAGAAAGTTCTTGCCTGAGAGAGTCATTGACTGCTGGAATTGGCTGCCCAGGGAGGTGGTGGAGTCACCGTCCCCGGAGGTGTTCAAGGCAGGTTTGGACATGGCACTTGGTGCCATGCTTTAGTCTTGAAGGCTGTGGTGATGGGTTGGACTTGATGAGCTTTGAGGTCTCTTCCAACCTTGGTGATACTGTGATACATTCTATTGGCTCATGATGAAATTAATCATAGCAGTTACTGCATGAGTACATGTACAATATAAATCCATACCATAAGTTCTTACAGCCTACCATAGACGTGGTCTTCTCCAGACTTGGAGAGATTTTCACTGAATAATTATCTGCCAGAGAAATTGCTCACCAGTGAGTGGAAAAAAGCCAAGATGTTTGAATTGCCTCCAGAAACTTCACAGCAAAATTGATCTCAATTCTTCTTGAAGAAGAACTGCTAATTTCACATTGTCCTTTCTTTTGTCATGTGAAGAGAAACCCAGGACATTCTCCCATAGTTCTCCAGGAGGAAAATGTCTGGTCATGAGCTATAATTCAGAGGTTATTGTGATAGCACTCTTGTGCCTAGCTCTGAATGTCTGCATCTACACAAGTCTTAGATCCCTTAATAGGCAGTGTAAAGGATAATCACTACAGTCACTGGAGTTACTGGCTCAGAAATCTCACTCTAGCATTACATCTGGTCAAGTGAATGACTGCACTGACTTACTCTCTATTGATATAAGAGGAGATGTGGTGGGTTTGCCCTGGTTGTGGGTCAAATGCCCACCAAATCCACTCTATCACTTACTTTCTTAGAAGGACAGGGGAGAGGGGGAAATATGACAAAAGACCCTTAATAAAATAGAAGCAATTTTAATCATGTGAAGGGAAAGCAAAGACCATGGGTGGAAGGAAAAGCAAACAAGGATGTGATTCTCTACTTCCCATCAGCAGACTATGCTGGGTCACTCCTGGGAAGTAGGGCTTTAAGAATTGTAGTGGTTGCTCTGGAGGACAGATGCTATCAATGAATGTCCTCCCATCTTCCTTTTTTCACTTAGCTTACATGTCTGAACTGACATATGGCATGGAATACCTCTTTGGTCAGTTTGGCTCAGCTGGTCTGGTTGTATCCCCTCCCAAGTTCTTGCCCACCCCTCGGCCTACTCTTAGGGTCAGGAAAGTACAGTCTTGGTGCTTGTTTCAGCAGTAGACAAAACACTGATATATTACCAACACCCAGCTGTAGCACTGCAAAGCACAGCACTAGAAAGATGTTCTGGAGAGAATGAACTCCAGCTCAGTCAAACCCAGTACAGCAGACTAAGGAACTAGCTCAGATATAGACACCTACATGTTAAAGTTAGCTGGTAAAGCATTCATTTCATTCCCATTTCTATTGGTCATTCAGACAACTCAGATATTTCTATCTGTTTTCTCTTGACACAAGTTCACAGATTGCATCTGGCTATAAGGGAACTTCAAAGATGGTCTTGTCCAACCTCCCTGCAGTGATCAGAGACATCTCCAACTAGATCAAGCTTACCAGGGCTGCATCAAATATAATCTTGAATGTTCCCAGGGATGGGGCCTCAACAACATCTCCAGGCATTCCAGTATTTTATCACTCTTTGTAAGGAACTTCCTGCTTATGTCCAAGCTAAATCTTCTTCTTCTTGCCTCTTGTCCAATCACTACAAACCCTTCTAAACAGTAGTCCTTCTCCAACCTTAAGATTCACTTAAGATATTGGAATGAATTCTCCTCAGAGCCTCCCACTAGTACAGGGCACTCAAGGACTCATCCGACCTGGCCTTGAACACCTCCAGGGAGGGAGCAGCCACAACCTCCCTGGGCAACCTGTGCCAGTGTCTCACCACCCTCACTGCAAACAACTTCCTCCTAACATCCAGTCTAAATCTCCCCTCTGCCAGTTCAAACCCATTGCCCCTTGTCCTGTCATTACAAGACCTTGTCAATAGTCCCTCCCCAGCCTTCCTGTAGCCCCCTTCAGATACTGGAAGGCTACTCTAAGGTCTCCTGGAAGCCTTCTCTTCTCCAGGCTGAAGAGCCCCAACTCTGTTAGCCTGTCTTCATAAGAGAGCTGCTGCAGCCCTCTGTTTTCTTTTCAGTTTTAATTCCAATAACCTTTTGAGTCCATTCCCCTTATCTCAGTCCTGACCCATCCATTCTTTACTCTAAATTCACGGTTATTGGTTTTCCATCTGTCCACAACTATTTCTCTCCAATATTACACTTCTTATTTTCTTCCCCACTTCCCCCACCCAGGCTTCCAATCCCTATTTTCCCAACTTATTTCAAGTACACAACACAATTTTCTTTCTCCCCCTTCCATTTGTCCTTCCCATAATTTTCTCCTGGTTTCTGCTCTTAATATTCACATAACCTTCTAGCTTGCTCTATCCTTTCCTATGAACATCTCCAATCACACATAAAACTTTACTTTCCCCTTTCATGAAAATTAAGCACTTCACTCTTCTGGATGGACTAGCTTAGGTTGCTAAGAGGGACACCTGCTAGCTCTCAGTTTGGGTGCCTCCATATAGCACTCACAGAAAAGTCCAGAACTGCAACCATATTTAGCCCTTTTCCAGAGCTGGAGATCTGAGTCAACATCTCCAGGATATTTAATTACTAAATATAACTTCCCACTACAAATATGCATTTTTTTTTTCCTGAAGTTGCAAATACATTTGTAGAGCATTTGTACATGAAGAGAAACAACATTCGTCCTCTTGCCCTTGATAATTTTAAGTCCTCACTCCAGGCTTAAGGAAATTTAGAGACAGCTTTAATAGAGTGCCTTGAAGGCTTTTAGTTACCTTGAGAGCAGTGTTTAACAGCAAGCATTCCTATCAGCCTCACCTATAATATGGCTCACTGCCTGGAAAAACTGCCTGCGTGTGCAGCCTGCAAAGCTGAGCCCCATGGAAACAAAGGCAAATGACAAACCCTCACACAGCTCCAGAGCTGCTTGAAGAGGAGAACCTGATCTATTGACTTGTTCTGAAAATAGCACCCAGTGGGAGGTGACTGACTGGCTAATACCTGTGGTGTTTCCATTACCGATTAGGGTGAGATCTGTTGCCAGGGATCCTAGGGGCAGTTTCCTTGGCAACCAGAAGAAATGCACAACTGTGATGCACATGACTTTTCAGGTGCTTTGTTAACTCCTCTGAAACAATGACCTGCCCTACCAGAAACATGCTTCAGATAAATAAAATGTAGGTGTACATACAAATGATGAATGGGGTTTACATCCAAGGACAAATTTGAGTTGAGCCTCATGTAACAATCCCTCAAGACAGCAAGCAGGCTAGAAGTACTTCTGCTATTCAGGATGGCAGAAAGTTTACAGGATCCTGTGTTTTTTAAAATTTGGACCAGAAATTCCAAGAAACTGAAGATATTTACACCAGATGTGCAGATGAGTCTAACATGGAATTAATTGTATGTCCCTGTTAAACTCAGAGCTTTCCAAATTCAAAGCTGGTTGCTTATAATGTATCATCACAGAATAACTTGGGCTGGAAGGGATCTTAGAGATCATCTACTCCAACCTCCCATGACACCTCTCAACTAGACTCAGTTGCTCAAGGCCTCATCTAACTTAAACAGCCCCAAGGAGCAGGCACCTTCAACTTCTTTGGGCTGAACAACCCCAGCTCCCTCAGCCTAACCTCACAGGAGTGTTCCACCCCTTGAATCATCTTTGTGGCCCTCCTCAGGACTCGCTGCAGCAGCTCTGTGTCCCTTTTACGACGGGGACTCCAGAACTGGATGCAGTATTCAAGGTGAGGTCTCACAAGAGCAAAGGGGAAGAATCACCTTTCTTGCCTGGCCATACTCCTCTTCACAGAATCACAAAGAAACATTCCAGTTGGAAAAGACCCTCAGGATTGCCAAGTGCAACCGATAATCCTGCTCTATAAGATGCACCCTAAACCATATCCCCAAGCACCACATCCAAACAACTTTTAAGCACATCAAGGGTTTGGGGTTCAATCACCTCCCTGAGCAGCCCATTCTCATGCCTCACCACTCTTTCCATGAAATTTTATTTTCCTAATGTCCAGTCTAAGCCTACCCAGTCACAATTTGAGGACATTCTCTCTTGTTCTATCACTATTTACCTGTGAGAAGAGATCAACACCAACCTCTCCACAGTATTCTTTCAGGTAGCTGTAGAAAGCAATAAGGTCTCCCCTCAGCCTCCTTTTTTTTCAAACTAAACAGCCCCAGCTCCTTCATTTGCTCCTCTTAAGTTTTATTCTCTCAGATTCTTCTAATATTTATTCTCTCATTACAACCCAGGATACAACCCTGGAGAAGAAGAAGGCTTTGAGGAGATCTTAGAGTAGTCTTTCAATATCTGAAGGGGGCCTACAGGAAGGCTGGGGAGGGACTATTGACAAGGTCTTGCAATGACAGGACAAGGGGCAATGGGTTTGAACTGGCAGAGGGGAGATTTAGACTGGATGTTAGGAGGAAGTTGTTTGCAGTGAGGGTGGTGAGACACTGGCACAGGTTGCCCAGGGAGGTTGTGGCTGCTCCCTCCCTGGAGCTGTTCAAGGCCAGGTTGGACAAGGCCTTGAGTAACTTGTAGTAGTGGGACATGTCCCTGCCTGTGGCAGGGGATTGGAACGAGATGATCTTTCAGGTCCATTCCTACATTACCATTCTATGATTCTATGATGATTTGCCTTCTGGGCTGCTTGAGCACGCTGCTGGTTCATGGTGAGCTTACCATGAATCAATCAATACACCAAGGTGTCTCTCTTCAGAGCTACTCTCCACCTACTCTGCACCCAGCAATATTTACAGACATCAGAATCTATTTTGAAATTATTTGAACAAGAAAAACATACAACATTAATACAAGTACCAATATGAAGTTTGCCATTGCTCAGACGTAGTCAGACACAAATTTTCTATCAACAGTACATTCACTGAAAAATTCACAATTTTATCAATTCTAGCAATCCTGAGAAGTTGCTCCATCCCAGGTATGTATAATACGATTCAACAAAGAGTTCCATTACAAAATATTGTTATTCATTGATTTCCAAAGGAAACATTCTTTTAGGTTCCAAAGTTCTCAGTGTTGATCTGGAAAATGTGCTTTGCCAGTGGAGTTGAATTTGATGATTGTAGTGGCAGGGGTAATTAATTACTGCAAGATGATATTTTTAAAATATTAATAGAATTTATTAATATTAAATATTGAGAACTGGTGGAACCCTGATCTCCAAAATGATAATAGTAGCAGGTTCTTGCATCGTTATGGAAACTATATACAGGTTATAATAGGATCTAAAACCAACTATTAAATATATACATTAATTGAACTCGACTAAACTGGCAGAGAAAGCTTTGCAGTCAGTGTACTGCTTGCGGTCAGTACTCCGCTTGCTCACTGGATGTATGCAAGGAGCAACTTTCTGCTTATGGTAGAAGGCAATTAATGATTATTANTGACAGGGATCAGAGCCTCAGCTCAGGATCAGTGAGGCAGCAGGCAGGGATGCAGTAGCAGACACACCTTGGAATGGCAAAGCACAGGCACTGCTCCCTGCTGGTCTCCTTCTATCCAATACAGCCTGAGACTAATGGGCCTTTGGCCACAGGACAGCCAATCCAATGGCAGTTAGCCAAGATGTGACCATACTGGGTGAAGCCATAGGCTTACTTTAGCCTTGTTTGGGCAGAACACAGCCTTGCACAAGGCAGCCCTGCGTACCTTGCTTCCCGCAGTTGCTGGGCAGGCCACAGACCCCAGACTCAGTGGCTCCAGCTTCTTTGTCCTTTTTCCCACAGTTGCTCTCCCCAGAACAGAATGAAGGAGACCAGAAAAACATGCCTGGGCAAGCCAGGACATGTACAAACCTAATTTGGGCTGCTTAGGCTACCATGACAATGATATCCCTTCCAAACCCTAACATTCTGTGATTCAATGATTCTATGAATTGATTGATAAGTGCTTATAAGATTAAAACTGTCTTGGGAATGTCAAGGGGAATTTTCATTATCCCTTTAGGATGATTATTCCAGTTGAACAGAGAGTTTTATTTTTCTGTTCAGTAAACAGCTAGAAATGTCCATTCCTCTCCTTTGTGCTTGGGAGGAACAAGCACATGCCAGGAAGCTAAGGAGAAATTGCAAGGCATGCAGCACATAAATAAGCAAACTAAAGGAAGTGGAAAAAAAGAGACTTATCAATGGTGACAAGCTGGATGAGAAATGTAAATGGTTTGGATCTCTATCTGCTGACATCAGGAGACTGAATCCACTCTCTTCCCTATTAGTATTGATGGATGACAATCACTGGAGGAGCATCAGAGTTAAAAAGAAGCATCATCTGAGATCTGGACTCTCAAGTAAAGTTTTTACTAGTCAGATCATAAGAAACTCAAGAAAACTTGCCAAATTTTTACTTGTACCTGAGAGAGTGAGTTGTTGGGAGAAGAAAATAATAAAGTGTTATTGTGGCAAAAAATAACTACAGAATGCAAGAAGTGTTGCATAAGGGAATAAATCAGCTCAGCCTATCATCAGTGGGAGTCAGGCAAAATATATCTGAAACAGAGTGGAAGTGGAAGCAAACCAGTTATGACAGAACGATGTGCAGTATTAAAATAATTGGAGAAAGCTGGATTGACCTGGACATTTTAAATGAGGACACTGCATGCCTCTGAATTAATCATTAGCAAAGATTTAGGTGCTTTCCTAAAACAGGTTGCATTTGTAATAAATATACTTGAGCAGAGAATTTTAAAACCATATTAGTGGCAAAGGTTGATGCCTGGGGCCACATTAGCTCAGCATCAAGCTCTGATCTGTCATAGATCAATGAAATGTAGCAAGCCTGAATCGCTGATTCAATTTAGTATTCATTTACTTTCAGAGCAGGACTTAAACAGAAAGGAAGAAAATGTGTAGAATGATCTCTGAGACCATGATCACATTCCATGGGGAGCTTAACACACATGCATGCACTTGTGAATATTTAGGGAGCCAAGTATCAAAAGAGCCCAACCAGTTCTGAATCTGAATGTCTTAATGCCCCAAAGGCTTCTACAACTTAAGTTAAAAGAAACTTTGCCTTCCTCCACAGCAGATGCTGAACAAAGTCATGCTGCATGCATCAGCAGGAACAAACCTTGGTAGAGTAATAGTGACACCTCCCAGCAAGAACATAGTGATTGTAGCATTGGATTTAAAATCATAGGATCCTAGAACATCTTAAGTTGAAAGGGACCCATAAGGATCATCAAATCAGATTTCCTGCTCCTTGCAGGAATACCTAAAAGTAAATTGTATTAGTAAGCATGTTAAGATTAGTAAGAGGTGTTCAAATGTTTCTTCAACTCAGAGAGGCTTGGTGCTGTGACATGGGGAGCCTGTTCCAGTGAGTGACCACCCTCTCTGTGAAGAATCTGTTCCTAATGTCACGTCTGAACATCCCTTTGATGCAGCTAATGGCGTCCCCAAGCATCATAGCTGCAATTCAGCTATAGGTATTTCACTGGTTATTATTTTATTTTTATATTACATCAACCATTGAAGTTAAAGCCAGTATGATATAAGTGTGGTCACCTACTTTTTAAGGAAGCCTTCCTCTAATGCATGTCCTACAGCATCACAGCCTTTGCCATGGGAACACAAAGCTGCCAGATGTGATCAGATGCTGGCAGTGGGACAAAGCAACAGCTTAGAGAAGCATTAAAACTTTTCCAAAACTTTTGAAATATTTATTTTTTTAAGTGTTTTAAATTATATCCCACCCTCACAGATGTCATTCTGGGATGCTTCTACCTGAGCCAGCCCATGCAGTAGCATTATTTAGTCTTTGAAAACAGAATTGTACTAAATCCTTCATACTGTTCTACTGATAGTCTTGACACGCTGTTTGCTGTCAAAATGGGATCTGCTTATCCCATCTCTTTTACCATCTGTGGCCACACAATACCTGAATGCTCCTATTTCAGCTACCCTTATACATTTTTAAAGATTCTTCCTTTTCATTTGTTCCTTTTTTCAAAATATCATGTGCTATCTATTCACAAATAACAACTGACCTATAAAATGTCACCAATCATTGGCATACCCTGTGAAGTTTAGATTTGCTTTCAAATTCTTTCTAGTCTGCTTCTTATTTCAATGTGGCAGTAAACAGCTTTAGATAAGAGTTGCATAGCTGGTAGAGTGTGTTTATACTTAGCAACTGTCTATAGAAATAAAGATTAGCATCAAGGTTTTACTGCCTTTGCTGTCAGGATGCTGGTCTTGTGAAGCTACAGCATAGCCAGCAAACTTATATTTACCTACAGAATTAGCACTGCCATTTCATATATGATTATAGTAACACTTGAGGTAGAAATAAAAGTTTGTTTTCTTGACCAATTTTGCAGTGTTGCAGTAATCCTATCTGTGTCAAAACGATTTCAGTCAGGAGTCCTACCACAAAAAGATACAATTACTCCTATGCATTCAAGGGAAAAGAAAGACAGAAAGAGAGGAAGGAAGAAAGAGAGGAAGGAAGAAAGACAGAAAGAGAGGAAGGAAGCAAGGGAGGAAGGAAGAGAGGAAGGAAGGAAGAAAGGAAGAGAGGAAGGAAGAAAGAAAGAAAGAAAGGAAGAGAGGAAGGAAAGAAGGAAGGAAGGAAGGAAGGAAGGAAGGAAAAAAATAAAGAAAGAAAGAGGAAGGAAGGAAGAAAATGAAAGAAAGAAAGTGAAAGCAAGCAAGAAAGCAAGAAAGAAAGAAAGGAAGAAAGAAAATANTGAAGGAAGGAAAAAATAAAGAAAGAAAGAAGAAGGAAGGAAGGAAGGAAGGAAGGAAAAAAATAAAGAAAGAAAGAGGAAGGAAGGAAGAAAATGAAAGAAAGAAAGTGAAAGCAAGCAAGAAAGCAAGCAAGAAATCAAGCAAGAAAGCAAGAAAGAAAGAAAGGAAGAAAGAAAATAAATCAATAAATACATTTATTCTGCCACTTTCCATTCTGGCTTAATATTCTTAAACAGAAAATTTAAAATGTCTTCAAGGCAAGAACTTGTACCCGTGTCTATATACTCATACATTTTTGTGTGTCTTTGGGTGTGGGTGCACACACAGGTGGATATATCCATATGTGTGTATTCCCACAGGATTATATATGTATTCATAGATTCATAGAGTGATTTAGGTTGGAAGGCACCTTGAAAATAATCTAGTTCCAGCTCCCTACCATGGGCAGGGACATCTTCCACTAGACTATGTTGTTCCAGGCCTCATTCAACCTAGGCTTAAATACCTCCAGGGCAGGGACAACCTATTCCAGTATCACACCACCCTCACTGTAAAGATGTTTTTCTTAATATCCACTCCAAATCTACCCTCCTCGAGGTTAAAGACATTCCCTCTTGTCCTATCTCCACTAGACTATGTTGTTCCAGGCCTCATTCAACCTAGGCTTAAATACCTCCAGGGCAGGGACAACCTATTCCAGTATCACACCACCCTCACTGTAAAGATGTTTTTCTTAATATCCACTCCAAATCTACCCTCCTCGAGGTTAAAGACATTCCCTCTTGTCCTATCTCCACTAGACTATGTTGTTCCAGGCCTCATTCAACCTAGGCTTAAATACCTCCAGGGCAGGGACAACCTGTTCCAGTATCACACCACCCTCACTGTAAAGAGGTTTTTCTTAATATCCACTCCAAATCTACCCTCCACGAGGTTAAAGACATTCCCTCTTGTCCTATCACCACAAGCCTTTGTAAAATGTCCCTCCCCAGCTTTCTCACCAGGCCCCTTCAGTTATGGCAAGGCTGCTGTAAGGCCTGACCAGGGCCTCCTCCTCTCCAGGGCAAACAGTATTACACCAGAATGCATCTTCATTTTAACTAAATAATAAAATTTCTCTTCCTCATATTTAGCCTTTGAAAGAGTATTTCGTTATAACCCTAGTCTGGAAAGGCTTTAGGATTCATCAGCATAGTTTCATTTTTGTGCGTCATGTTTATTTACGATCTGACCTAAATCACTCAATCCCAGGGGAGGGCAATTGGACAAAGGTTGTCTCTTTCTGCAGTGTTTGAACAGGAACACACTGTCGTGTTTACAGGGAGAAAAGCAGAACAGCCTTGATGTTGACAAATACTCTTGGCTACCTCCATAGTATCAGAGCTGCATGGTAATTACTACCATTATGACAGGTAACTGTTAACAGTATTTGCTATACATAGTGGCAAAATAGAAAGATAAAAATAAGTGTGCAATATATGGTTTTCTATAATGATAATCACAGCACCCTCTATAAAAGCTTCTTTTAGCTGCCAGTCCCTTCATTGTTTTGTAGGGCAGGAGATTGCAAAAGCTTCTGTCTCCTCTGTTCTTGTCAGAAAGGAAAATTTTGGTGTGTTTTTCAAAATCAGCAGATAAAGCACAGATGCTAATTGTAATGGTTGGATTTTTTACCAAAAAATACCCCAAACATATCTTGCATGCAAGATGCACTTCTTGGAACAGTGCTTGGTATATACTGAAGGTGATCAAGATATAGCCAAAGATTTCCTCAGTCTAAATATCCTTGTGCCTGATAACTCTCAAAATTTATGATACTGTGTAAGGGACTGACTGCTCTGTATTCAGTCTGTCCTACCAGTAATAGACTTTCTGCTTTTCATCTGTCATGGTAGGCCTAAGCAGGCCAAAACAGGCTTATCCATGTCCCACCCTGCCCAGACTTGTTCCTCTGCTCCCCCTCCTTCTCTTTTGTGGAGAAGCAACTACGGGAAGGAGGATAAAGAACCTGGAACCACTGAGTCTGGAGGACTGTGGCCTGCCCAGACTTGTTTTGAACCCTGTGGTAAACAAGGTACACAGAGTTGCCTTGTGCAAGGCTGTGCTCTGCCCAAATTTGGATAAAGCAAGCCTGTGGCTTCACCTAATATGGTCAAGCTTAGCTAACTGCCATCCTGAATGATATTCTGTATCCAAAGGCACATTACTCTCAGCCTATATGGATAAAAGGAGATGAGCAGAGAGCACAAGGTGTGCTCTGCCACTGTATCTGCTCTCTGACATTGTATTTGTGCTGCCTTATATCCTGAACTCCCTGGAAACTGTCTGCGAAGAGCTTACCAGGAACAGGCTCTAAATGCCTGCAGGCACTCAGCCTGCCTGACATTGTGCCAAGCCTGCACATGGCATTGCATCCTGCCTGCACCTTTGCAAGGCTTCTGCTGAATCAGGATCAAGAGCAACCAGGTCAGAGACTGTGCCAGACTTCCAACTGCCTGAGAAAAGAGCCTCAAACAGCTTTGAGACCACCAATAGCAACCCCTCCATGTGCTTTGGGTACTGTCCCATAACACTTTGTGAATAAATACTTAAAGCCTCTTGTAATCACTAATTACCTTCTGCCATAGATGTTAGGAGGAAGTTCTTTACAGTGAGGGTGGTGAGACACTGGAAAGGGTTGCCCAGGGAGGTTGTGGATACTTCCTTCCTGGAGGTGTTCAAGGCCAGATTGGATGAGGCCTTGAGTGCCCTGTACTAGTGGGAGGAGTCCCTGCCTATGGCAGGGGATTGGAACTAGATGATCCTTGAGATCCCTTCCAACCTTACCATTCTGTGATTCTATGATTCTATAACCAGAAAGGAGCTTCCTGTGTCCATCTAGTGGATAAGCAGGATAACTAACAACAGGAGGTGTGAGTGACCTCAAGAACCTTCTCTTCCAGTAAAAAATGCTTGCATGTGCTGGTTAACTTTAAAGTGTTCCAGTGTTGCCTGTTCCATGTATGTATGAATTTCCAAACTATGCATTTTGAACCTTGCAAAGAAGTTTTCTGGTGAGAATTATTCATGTTAATAAGCAATTTTCATAGAATCATAGAATGTTAAGATTGGAAGGGATGTCAAAGATCATCTAGTTCCAAGCCCCTGCCATAGGCAGGGACACCTCCCACTATCGGAGGGCACTCAAGGTCTCCTCCAAGCTGACCTTGAACACCTCCACGGAGGGAGCAACCACAACCTCCCTGGGCAACCTGTGCCAGTGTCTCACCACCCTCACTGAAAAGAACTTCCTCCTAACATCCAGTTTCAATCTCCCCTCTGCCAGTTTAATCCCATTGCCCCTTGTCCTGTCATTACAAGACCTTGTACACAGTCCTTCCCCAGCCTTCCTATAGGCCCCCTTCAGATACTGGAAGGCTACTCTAAGGTCTTCTCGAGGCCTTCTCTTCTCCAAGCTGCAGAGCCCAAACTCTCTTCAGCCTGTCCTCATAGGAGAGCTGCTGCAGCCCTCTGGGAATCTTCATGGCCCTCTGAGCATCTTTGCGGCCCTCCTCTGGACTCTCTCCAACACTTCCATGTCCTTCCTGTGCTGGGGGCTCCAGAACTGCACACAGGACTCCAGATGGGGTCTGATAGTTATTAACAATCTCTACCTGGTTATAAAAAATTTTATCAAATGTTAATTTTGCATAATTTCGTAACAGCATCTATGAGATACTACCCACCATCATTTCTGTTCTTTTGTACTAGCTTCATCATTAAGACCAAGGTGATTTGGTCTTCTCCTGTATATACAAACGAAGCTGAATTTTAGTATTGACCTTTCTCTTAATTCTATTCCCAAGCAACTATCTCCTACAACATTCTTAAACTGGATGCAAGGCATAAACTCCAAAAAGCTCTCAAATGAACCCTGCAATGATCCTGCCTTGCATTAGGCCTCTGGTAAAGAACTAATTATGGTAAATCAAATCTGAACATCTGTGCTGAACTGATCAGCGACAATGCTAAGACTTCATTTTGTTATTGCAGTGTCAGTCCTGAAGCTATTCGGTGTTGCCACGGCACTTCAAGAGGAAATATCCCTCAGTTCTTTGTGTTGCTGTGCATCAAGTGACACTGTGATTCTGAATCAGTGAATTCTACAGCCACACTTTCTTTCCAGAGGATGGGGGATATGCATTAATAAGGGTTATTTTTCATCTGCAGTGCGTAAATCTTTGTAGTTATACGACAACTTACACACTTATTAAAGTCAGTTAGCCCTGGAGGAGACTATTAAAGTGCCTGAGAAGCTTTTACGTAGATATAAATGACAAGTATTACAATAAACTGTATAAAACCTGTATCCAACTGAGATGTGGACACTTCTGGTTCTAAATCAGAGATACCAGACAAATGTGAGCCATCCATACAAAAATGTGTTGCAGGAGTATTTAGCTGTTTTGCTTACACAGACTTCCCATAAAGACCTGATCTAAAAATGACTCCTGAAATGATGATCCTCTAGAAAGTGAGAAAGTAGAGGAGTGATAAGCTTGAGAAATTGAGATAAGAGCCTGTTAGCTTTTTTTTCTGAGAGCTACAAGTGATCAAAATGAAACTTATTGATCCTTTCTATCAAAAGGTTTGCATGTCAGTGTTTAAGGAAGTGCTGATTGATTTAATGACACTAAAATTTAGATTTTTAATTTTTTTTTTTCTGAATTGCTTGTATTGAAAAGAGAGTGTGTGTGTGGGGGGGGGAATAAAAAGCAAAAGGCTAAACAGTTCATTCTGATATTTCTGATATCTCCAAAGCAGTATTTCAATCCAAAAAATATATTTTTAAACATTCATTTGTTCTCAGTTTTTTTCAAGTCTAGAAATGTGACTCCATCGTGGATCAAAATAATATTTGGTTTTGATAAAACCGAACTACTGTGCACCAGTTTTAGGTTTATTAGTGAATACTGAAATTAAAATTATTGGTTATTTCTTTCAAAACATCTCACAATTTTATCAATTTCTACATTTACTGTCTTCCAGTTCACAGAATTTAAAGAAAAATATTAATATACTTCTGATGATGCTCCACTTTCTTGAGAATAAAGAGCATGTTTCCCAGTAGTAACTCTTTACTTTTTTGCCACTTCCTACTCAGTGCAAGGAATATTTGATGTGATATTCTACCATTAAAATGTTCTCTCTATCAAGAAAATTATCAATAAAACTCTTTCATGTGTTTCATTCCAAAGGAACATTGAGTTAATTAGAAACAACTGGTAATGAAAGAGAGAGGGATTTTGACCTTGATAAGGTCAAATTGAAAACAAACATTATTTATGTGAATATGGGATAGTGGCACAGAATTGGAAATACTTGGATTTAATTCCTGCAGATGTACACAATTATGGGCAAATGTCTGTGCTTTAGAGTAGATTCAATTAATGTCAGGATCTCAGTTTTCTCCCTGATACCAGGAATACAAGACCCTTCAGAGAATACAGAAAAATTTCTTCAGCTATGGGTGCCTCAATTTCCTTAAATAGAACACAGAATAGAATAGAGTACAATCATTTAAGTTGGAAAAGTTCTGTGTGCAGTTCTGGAGCCCCCAGCACAGGAAGGACATTGAGCTGCTGGATCAGGTCCAGAGGAGGCCATGAAGATGCTCAGAGGNTGGTGAGACACTGGCACAGGTTGCCCAGGGAGGTTGTGGCTGCTCCCTCCCTGGAGGTGTTGAAGGCCAGCTTGGAGGAGGCCTTGAGTGAGCTGTACTAGTGGAAGGTGTCCCTGCCTGTGGCAGGAGATGATCTTTGAGGTTCCTTCCAACCTTACCATTCTATGATTCTATGGCAGACACTGCAGGAGCGTTTTCCTTTACTGGACTGTCAGCCAGAAACAAAAGGGATACATGGGGGCAAGTGAAATCATAGAATTATAGAATGGTAAGGTTGGAAGGGACCTCAAGGATCAGCTAGTTCCAACCCCCTGCCATAGGCAGGGACACCTCCCACTTGTACAGGTCAATCAAGGCCTCATCCAGGTGCAGGACCTTACACTTGGCCTTGTTGAATTTCCTGAGGTTGTCCTGGGCACAGCTCTGCATCCTGTCCAGGTCCCTCTGGATGGATCCCTGCCCTCTAGCAAGTCGACTGTGCCACACAGCTTGGTGCCATCTGCAAACTTGCTGAGGGTGCACTGATTCCTCTGTCCATGGCACTGACAAAGATGTTAAAAGCACTGGTGCCAGTGCTATTCACCTGCATTTGGGCATCTGAGTGAACCTCTGAGCTAGATGACCAGGTGTTGACAGAAAAGAGTCCCTAACGTGCCTTTGGTTTTCACCTGTACAAGAGGGAAAAATTTTGGCTGCCTCACACGGGTGTTGTAAAGACAGTTTCTAAAGTGTATTTCTCTTCTTATGCTTCCTTTGTACACAGTTGGCAGAACTTTACCCTCAGAAATTTTTGCTGGTTATTAGTTGCAACTCAGTAACCCAGTCATGGAGTTGATCAACCGAAGGAAAGAAAGATTTGGCTGCACAGTCCATGTAATTTCCAAATTTGCTCTAAGTGGCAGTTGAGCTCTGGAAGGGCACTAGTACTGAGAGGTCAACATAAGCACTGTCACTCAGAGCTCTTGAGTTTATGAGTCAGACAAACTGCTTGGAAAGCACTCTGATTCTTTTCTCTACATACTAGAGAATGAATTAAAAATGAAAGCTTCTAAAATTATCCCTCTTCCTGATTTTCCAAATTAAAAACTTGACATGTGAACAAATCACAGCTTTTCTGAAGAAAATTTCTGGAGAAATTTTCCTCTTTCTTTAATAATTAGGGTAGATAAATAAATATTATTATTAATAATAAGCATTTTTTCCATCTTCTTTTCAATGAGATTCAGAACGTGAAAGCCTTAAATCCTACTATAAAGCACCCCTTGATGTTTTAACCAAAGCAATTTAGTCATTCTCTGATTTTATTTAAAAAAAACCCCTGACTGCTACATTCTAATCTACTCTGTGACTCAAAAATTGACTATACAGAAGAATTAAAGAACATGAGTTTTTTTCAGAAGACAGAGAAGATCAGAATTAGTATTTTCTGGTATCTCTTTATACTCCTCACACTCATATAGGCTGCTGGTGAATGGCTTGAGAGTAGCTCCGAGGAAAAGGCCCTGGGGGTGAGGGCTGATAAAAAGCTCAGCATGAGCCTGCAGTGTGCACATGCAGCCCAGACAGCAACCACAGAGTGCTGGGCTGCAGCAAGAGCAGTGTGGCCAGCAGGGAGGAGGGGATTCTGCCCCTTTGCACTGCTCTCCTTAGAACCCATCTGGAGTCCTGTGTGCAGTTCTGGAGCCCCCAGCACAGGAAGGACATGGAACTGTTGGAGCAGGTCCAGAGGAGGCCACCAAGATGCTCAGGGAGCTGCAGCAGCTCTGCTGTGAGGACAGGCTGAGAGAGTTGGGGCTCTGCAGCCTGGAGAAGAGAAGGCTTCCATGAGACCTGATAGTAGCCTTCCAGTATCTGAAGGGGGCTACAGGAAGGCTGGGGAGGGACTATTGACAAGGTCTTGCAATGACAGGACAAGGGGCAATGGGTTTGAACTGGCAGAGGGGAGATTGAAAGTGGATGTCAGGAGGAAGGTGAGATGTTTGCAGAGAGGGTGGTGAGACACTGGCACAGATTGGCCAGGGAGGTTGTGGCTGCTCCCTGCCTGGAGGTGTTCAAGGCCAGGTTGGAGGAGGCCTTGAGTGCCCTGTCCTAGTGGGAGGTGTCCCTGCCTGTGGCAGGGGGTTGGAACTAGATGATCCTTGAGGTCCCTTCCAACCTTACCATTCTATGATTCCATGATCTAAAGCTTTAGATGCGGGATTCTGTTGCCCAAAATTAATTGCCCCAAAATACCTACTTTCCAGAAAGTCAGAACATAGAAGAGATGTGGAGTTAAGTCTGAGGTTGCACTTGCTGGTCTCTTGGAGATGTCTGAATAATTTGGAATATGTCAAAGTACACTGAAAGTCTAAGACAGCTGAAATCAGCTGAGGTAGAGTACCCAAAGAGATTTTTAGATTTATTTTTTTTTCCCCAGCATCTTTCATCAGACTGGATAAAAGAAGTTCTGTATTTTTCCAGTCATCACCCAAACTTCTCATACACAGACATCAGACTCTGCAACCATTTCCCCAAATATTTCTGGTGGAAAAATGGACCCTCAGCTGTTTCAGTTATCTGAGACTACCAGGCACTGCCAAAAACTAATGCTTAAAAGCAAACTTATCTACTAGGACCTTCCAGTCAAATAGGAAAGAAAAATCCTCTTGGAGCTGAGAATGGCCACTCAAAACACTGAAATAGTTAGAACATTTTCTATAAGAGTATTTTAAATGATCTTAAATGATTAGGTTATCATTTTGCTATCACACAGCTGGATAATTGTATGAAAATGTTAGAAAAGGGAATTCAGAAAAGTAAATTGAACTGCTCTGGCTTTTAAAATTCTTTTTAATAAAAATAAATCTTTTGTTTGCAAGTCAGAGATGTATTTTCCATGACTTGCTGGAGATGAAGCACTATAAATGCCAATTTATTTTTTCACTATGAGATTAGTCTTTGGAGTAATGGAAAATAATTTCCCTCATCTTTAATGAATAAATCATTGTGGGAGGCTCTGCATGATAGTTTGATCCTGCATAGCTATTTATTCTGATTGTTAGCAGGATTGTACATTTTAATTCCTGAAACATTATTAACTCATAATCATTTGCTTTTAGACCTTTCTGATCGTTTCACTTTTTCATTACTTTGTTTTCACTGAGTTTCTATGGAATTGCTTTGTTTAATGATTCTCTAAAGATCCAAGAAGGCTGAATATTCTAATAGGGCAATTTTATTTCACAAATAATATTGCAGCTACCAATAACATTAAATGTTAATGTTTTCTGCAGTAGGCCATGTCCCTAGCAATGGGGTGTGCAATGTCCTAATCCTAAAGCAATTTTGGCAAAATGAGCCTGTCCTTTCCCTGAGCTAAGTACCAGTCAGTGGGAAATCATCAAATGTATTTTTTTATTCCAAAAGAATATTTAATTTCTGGAGGAAAAGGAAGAAGAACCCTGATTCCTGGCTTGCTTTGGAGTAAAATTCTGGGAGGCTTCTGCTCCCACCAGCAGCTGAGCTATGGAATCCCTTGAGCACATCCTTGAAGGTAGAAAGCTCATGGCCTGGGCACTCTAACTCAACCCTTTTCTGACTGAGCTGTCAGGCTGCTTCATGGCCTCTGCCACTTGCAGTGGGCTCTGTGTGCACCTAAGTCTGACCCATGGGGAGTAATCATGGCAGAGAAGTCAGTCCTGCAAAAGAAAATATGACTTGCCAAAGCACCCCAGCAGAACATGTGTTTACAGAAGCAGCAGAGGGACACTGCTACACTACAGTAGAGCTCTCAACAATTTTCATCCAGCTCCTAAATTGGTATGATTTATCCTTGGGATAGAGCTTCCTTGGATGCCTTGCTTGCTGCAGACTTATGTCCTTGAAGCTTTCGCTGATATGCTCTGAGGAATTTCTTCCCTCCTAGTCCACATACTCCTTGGTTTCCTAAACTCAGGATTTTATAACAATTAGTATCCTCCTTGAATTGCAGGTGTAGCCTCAGGAAAGCAAATTGTTCTCAAATTATCTATCCACTAACCAAAAACTTCCTTGTCTTCTGTTAAAGAATTACAATTTTGTCACTGTTCTGTCTTTCCTGCTTGGTCCTTTTAAACTATTTTACCTGATTGCTGGCACTAGATGATCCTTGAGGTCCCTTCCAACCTTACCATTCTATGATTCTATGATTGAAGTACTTAAGGTCAAAAATCCTCTAAAACAAAAACAAACCCAAGAAAAACCTTGCTTTTTGCTTAGAAAAAGCCTGTGAGTTTACTGTGTTATATGCTGCCTGCCAGTGATCCCCTTGGACTTCTCTATGAATGTCAGAGCCCAGGTAAATGGATGCATTTAAAATATGTGTCATGAGATACTCAGCCATGGAAATGGAGTAGCCAATTAATTTGTAGGGTTGGTATATATTCCCTGCTCTCCCTAAAGAACTGATCTATGTGCCAGGCAAAATCACCTGCAGTTTAGAATCAGGATTGGCTAAGGATAACACACCAGTTTTCCATGTCTTTAATGTTTACAGTTTAAAGAGAGCTACTCCATCACCCACAGGTGCTCTTTTACATCCTGTGTTTGAATTGGGATCAAGAAAGAAGTACTCCAGACCAGACACAGGCACAGTGTGCTGGTTTGAGGCTAATTGGAATATTTTAATAGAGAAAATTATATTACAGGCTGTGAAAAGGAAACAGTGGTGATGTCTGCTTCTCTCATAGGCTTGCTGAGATGTTTAAGAATAAGTACTCAAAACATAAGTCAGTCTCTGGGGCACAACATCTCAGTATAGCAGCTTCTGGCTCTTTCTCCTTTCTGCTGAGTAACCTCACTAACCACTTTCCTTCTAACCTACTGTGGTCCATCCTCCAAGCTCACCTTGTGCATAAGGCAAACCTTGGGGTAAGGTAGAGGGGTGGGGAGAAGGTGGAAGGGTGGTTGGGAGCCCCTCCTGGGGTCTGATTTCTGGGAGGGGAGTTGTGTTTCTGTATTACCTTTAACTTGTCTATGTCTGTAACTATTCCTGTCTATAGTGTATATCTCTGCTTGTACATTGTGCTGAGCTGTAAATAGAGCTTCAGTCCTTAACTTCCAGCTGGCTGAGTTCTAGCCTGGGTCATTTTAAAAAGTGAGGGGGTGGGGGGTGGCAGGGAACTCCCAAACCATCACACACAGTTTGTTACACCATTTTGAAAACAAAAACGATTATTTAACTTCACATACCAAATATATATATATATATATATTTTTTTTAGAGGAGAATAGTCAAATCTATTGACTGCATGCATCATGCTCACTGCACAAGTAGCAGAGCTCATTCTTCACAGAAAGTGTGGTTGGGTTGCTTCCTAGTGTGTCAGCTGTGTGTGCAGCTTCAGGATACATTTATCTCTTGGCTGGATCATAAACATATACAAGATAGAACACAGAAAATTCCACCTCAGCGTGGGAGACACTTCTTTACAATGAGAGTGCTGGAACCCTGTGGCCTGCACTTGGAGAGATTGTTCAGTGTGTGTCAGAGGTGAAAACATATGCTGTGCTGAGAAACATAAACCAGATTGCCTTGCATTGGCCTGAGGATAGGAAACAAAGAGAGAGGCTTCCCAGAGAGCTTGCTAAGTCTCCTTCTCTGAAGACTTTCAAAACCCACCTGGATGCATTCCTGTGTGGTCTGCCCTAGGTGATTCTACTTTGACAGGGTAGTTGGACTTAATCTCTGGAGGTTATCACTAATATTCTGTGATTCTGTGAATAGCCTTTAAATTGTATCATGTCATAGCATGAATCTATTTTGGTATTTAACCTAAATATTTCTCTATTTTTTATGTCTTTCTCAGAAAAACTCTCTGGAGCAAGAGGAAGATATCTCTGAGACTTGATCTCTGGAGGTTATCCCTAATATTCTGTGATTCTGTGAATAGCTTTTAAATTGTATCATGTCACAACATGAATCTATTTTGATATTTAACCTAAATATTTCTTTTTTCTTCTTCTTCCTCAGAATTACTCTCTGGAACANGGGGTGGGGGGTGGCAGGGAACTCCCAAACCATCACACACAGTTTGTTACACCATTTTGAAAACAAAAACGATTATTTAACTTCACATACCAAATATATATATATATATATATTTTTTTTAGAGGAGAATAGTCAAATCTATTGACTGCATGCATCATGCTCACTGCACAAGTAGCAGAGCTCATTCTTCACAGAAAGTGTGGTTGGGTTGCTTCCTAGTGTGTCAGCTGTGTGTGCAGCTTCAGGATACATTTATCTCTTGACTGGATCATAAACATATACAAGATAGAACACAGAAAATTCCACCTCAGCGTGGGAGACACTTCTTTACAATGAGAGTGCTGGAACCCTGTGGCCTGCACTTGGAGAGATTGTTCAGTGTGTGTCAGAGGTGAAAACATATGCTGTGCTGAGAAACATAAACCAGATTGCCTTGCATTGGCCTGAGGATAGGAAACAAAGAGAGAGGCTTCCCAGAGAGCTTGCTAAGTCTCCTTCTCTGAAGACTTTCAAAACCCACCTGGATGCATTCCTGTGTGGTCTGCCCTAGGTGATTCTACTTTGACAGGGTAGTTGGACTTAATCTCTGGAGGTTATCACTAATATTCTGTGATTCTGTGAATAGCCTTTAAATTGTATCATGTCATAGCATGAATCTATTTTGGTATTTAACCTAAATATTTCTCTATTTTTTATGTCTTTCTCAGAAAAACTCTCTGGAGCAAGAGGAAGATATCTCTGAGACTTGATCTCTGGAGGTTATCCCTAATATTCTGTGATTCTGTGAATAGCTTTTAAATTGTATCATGTCACAACATGAATCTATTTTGATATTTAACCTAAATATTTCTTTTTTCTTCTTCTTCCTCAGAATTACTCTCTGGAACAAGAAGAAGATATCTCTGAGACTTGATCTCTGCAGCTTATCCCTAATATTCTGTGATTTTCTGAGTAGCCTTTAAATTGTATCATGTCATAGCATGAATCTATTTTGATTTTTAACCTAAATATTTTTTTTTTTTTTTTTTTTTTCTTTCTCAGAATTACTCTGGAACAAGAAGAAGGTATCTCTGAGACTTGATCTCTGCAGGTTATCCCTAATATCCTGTGATTCTGTGATTCTGTGAACAGCCTTTAAATTGTATCATGTCATAGCATGAATCTATTTTGGTATTTAACCTAAATACTTCTGGGGTTGTTTTTTTTTCTTTTGGGTTTGTTTGGTTTTGTTTCATTTTGTTTTGTTTTTTGGTTGGTTTTTTTTTTTTTTGGGGGGGTGGTGGTTTTTGTTGGTGGGTTGGGTTTGGGGTTTTGGGGTTTTTTTTGGTTTGGTTTGGGGTTTTGTTTGTGGGTTGTTTTTTTTTTTTTTTGCCTTTCTCAGAATTACTCTCTGGAACAAGAGGAAGACATCTCCCAGACAGGGAGCTTATAAAGTAGTTTTTGGCATCATGCCACCTAGATAAATGTTTCAGAACTAGTGGTCATGGACCTTTGTCTAATCCAAGCTATCACAGGAAAAATTCTGAGATGGGCAAAATTTCCAGGTATCTGGAATCCATAATTGTGGCCTGAAAACAATTTAGCAATCTAAAAAAAAAACCAAAAAAAAAACCCAACCAACCAAACAAAAAAACCTTAGGATATGTTGCTGCTTCTGTAGCTCTCCAGTTTATACCAACAGCAGAGCATCTTCTCTAGTGGAAGTAAATACTACAGAAATGGCAGCTAAGTCAAACAGCTTGATTTGGTAAACAAGTACTTCACAGCAACCTCAGGGTGTTTCATGCATGTGCTTTCATAAACAGACCAAGGATGTTCTGCAAGCATGCAGTGTGTATTTCTATTCCCTGCACAGTTATCACAGAGAAGTTTCCAAGCTCTCCACAAGAAATACTGTAATAAGATCCCTCTTCATTTCTCCTTCAGGATGTTGTAAATATTAACTTGCTCATATTTACTTGCACGGATGCCTTCTGTTTCTCCTAATCACTTTGCTGGGGAGAAAACAAACAAACAAACACAAAAAAAAAAAACAACACCCAAAACAACTGAAAGAATATTCACTAATAATATGGTTTTTTTCCAGTTGTTTATTTTAGCAAGTACATTTGATTTTGTTGTTGTTGTAGTTGTTGTTAATTTTTGATTGTCTGTGGGGTTGGTTGGTTTTGTTTGTTTGTTTCTTTTATTTCTTCCCTTCCAGATAATCATAGAATCATAGAATCATAGAATGGTAAGCTTGGAAGGGACCTCAAGGATCATCTAGTTCCAACCCCCTACCATAGACAGGGACACCTCCCACTAGTAGAGGTTACTCAAGGCCTCATCCAAATATACGGATATAGAGTCTATAATGGATATAGACCCTGAACCAAGGTGTCCAAGGATGTCTTTAGTGTGTCCTTTACTAGTAAACCATCTCAGTCTGGGTAGGAGCATGGTCCTATGGATATTCATTCACAAAACTGAATCAAATATTTGTTTCTGATAAATGCCTCTTACTGGAATTCAAAGCCAAATTTGGAAGTGTTATGCAGTGGCAGCCAAATTCTCAAAACTCCTTAGAAAAGCTGTCAATTCACATTATGCTGAGTGATGCCATACTCTGAATGTTGTATTATCCTGATTGTGGCTCTGCATTTTTGATCTCTAAAGAAAAAACTAAGTGTCCTGGTCATTCTCATGTGTTTTCAAGTTTATTTAGAGGATTATGGTTTGATTTTTCATGGGACCTAGCATTCTGCCAATCAAAGAGAGTATCTTCTATCACTCTTAACTCTTTCCTTTGTTTAGCTTCTGAAGTTTTGTTTCACACTGTCTCAGTGTGCAGCTTCAAATTCTGTAAACAAAAATCTGCATGAAATCCACAAATTGTCAAATCTTGGAAGGCATTCAAATCTTGTGGGTTTTTCCTCCATGCATTTTCCTGAAGCTAGATTTTAGTCTTTTCCAAAGAGTTTCGTTATCTACTGTTGTGTCCTACTGACTAGGGAGAGCTGCTAGTGCAGCTTGTTCCACAAGGAGTCATTCAAGATAACAAAGTAGCTATGTAGAAGGTAGTTATGGTAAACGAGGATGTAGCTTAGCAAAACAGGGTGCCTGATGATGACCATACTGAAAGCCTCTATCAGTGTGCCTGGGAACAGCTCAGGAAGAGCTACCTGTAATCAAAGAGAGAATGCATAGTGTGACCAGGTAGTTCTTTCCTGTATAAGTATATGCTGAGTTTCTGCAATAAAGGAGTGATCTTGGATGCACAAATTGGTGTTGTGGTCATCCTTGTCTCACGTCATCCATCCCCCCCTGCATTGGTTTGAGTTTAAGCTTCCAGGGAAATCAAAAATATATCTAACAGAAACCAATACAATAATAGCAGGATGCCTTCCCCTCTCTCACCCCTTTTGGAAAGGAAGAAAGAAAGGAGGAGAGAGAAGAGGTAAAAACACCTGAAGAACAGTCTGGCTGCGATTTGGAAGTTAAAAGAAAAACTTTAACAATAAATAAAAGGTATTTAAGGTAGGGGAGTTACAAATAGGTATAGGGAAGGGAAAACTGGCACTTGGATTTGTTGAGCTCCATCCTGTTGGACTCTGCCCATCTGTGCAGGCGGTCGAGGTCCCGCTGCAGAGCCCTTCTGCCCTCCAACCCAGCAACATCAGCCCCCAGCCTCCAACATAAGGAAAAAAAATCACACTGCATCCTCTAGGGAACCCTCAGTATTTTGCCATAGGCAATCCAACTTCAACCAAATGGCAGCTCATTCAAAGAGAGCTCCTATTTGCTGTTACATAAAGCTCCTTGAAAAGTTTGAAAATAACTGGCCAGTCAAATCTTCCTCCCCTTTCCAAACAGCTTTGAAGCACAGCTTCTGACAGACCATTCTTTTCAATCTTCTCTCCATTATTCTCTAGACCAAGCTTTTTGCTTTTTTTTTTTTTTTTTCCCCCAGAGCAAAAAGATGTACCACGACAACAAGGACACAGCAAACAAAAGGGAAATAAATGTGAATGTGCCATTTACTGGTACATACAAATCTACCATGTTTTCTAGGGGAAAAAAGATGAATTGGAACATGAGGTATTGGCAAAAGATATTCTCAGATGCTGTTGCACAGATATGACAAAAAGTAGGCCTCATCTCCTGGTGCTTATAGAACCTTCCAGAGGTGGTATATGAATTTGATGAGAATAGCTTCTCTACTTGCTAGACAACTGCACAGGAGCACTGGCACAATTCAGAGAAAAGAGGAAATTGTGTGGTTTTTCATAGAATCATAGAATCATAGAATGGTAAGGTTGGAAGGGACCTCAAGGATCAGCTAGTTCCAACC
>VWZE01009733.1:6943-22048 GCA_013396675.1 Eubucco bourcierii | reverse complement strand
CAACTCTCTCAGCCTGTCCTCATAGGAGAGCTGCTGCAGCTCTCTGATCAGACTGTTCCTCTTCTCTCTCCTCCTTTCTTTCTTTTCTTTCCAAAAGGGGTGAGAGAGGGGAAGGCATCCTACTATTTTTGTATTGGTTTCTATTAGATACATATTTTTGAGACCCCTGGGAAACTTAAATCCAAACCAATACAACACCAATTGCCTAATGCCACACAGCTCAGGCCTTAGCTGTTTGGACCAATTAGTTAACAATGAGCTAACCCACATAGTCTGTTAGAAAGTATAGAAGTGCATGATCATATTCAATAAATGGGCATTGATTGGATCATATTGATCTGCATAAAGCTTTGTCCAGGAGTTTCCACACTCAGAAATTCAGGAAAAGGGAAAAAAAAAACCCACAAACAAACAAACAAAACCCAAAGCAAAACAAAATGAAAGCAAAACCAACCAACAAACCCAGAAAGTGTTTTGCTTTTTGTCATTGCTCTTTATCATCCCAGACTTTTGAGTTAATAACAAGTCTAGAGGAAATATTTGCATTTATGTGAGAATTAAGATAAGCTTTTAAAACATCATGATTTTCAGACAAGGTAAGAAATATAAAGCCTCCACTCATCAATTGTGACAATGCAACAATTTTTTTTCTCATTCATTGCCCAGTGTTTAAAATAGATGTTAGGCAAAGCTGCTGGCAGTCTGAGCTTAGATAATGTTCTAGAAGTGTAATTGCTAAGAAAAATAAATCAATTAGAATAGTTTGCTAACATAACACCATTAGATCACATATTTTCTCTTTCATTTATGGCCATATGGTGAAGGATTCATTTTGTCTTGGCATAAGGACGGTTCTGCAGAAGAAAAATTGGATTGACATTTTATTTTTACACCAAGCTAAATTTCCTTGCAAGACAATTATTTATGAAATAGGATGTGTAATTTGATGCATGATCTCTGGAAGAGGTTACTAAAGAAGGAATTAAGTTGGTATTTTTAGCAGTAGTACATAAATTATCCACTCAGGATTGCTGTAAAGAAAATTGTCTGGTTACCAACACAGGAGCTGCTGTTGTGATAGCTGCTCTGCTAGCTGATACACCTGCAATTTAACCCAACACCATTACAGAGAAAATCATCAGCTGGTATATGTATGTATAAAGCTCTGCTTCCCACAGCTCACATCCTGATGGAATGAGGAAAGGGAGGAAATTGTGGTGCATGATTTCTGTATAGGTAACTTCTGTTATCTCAATCCTATTATACATATTGATATGGAAATGACTTGTTAATGCCAATGACAGGCTGCTGGGAATGATCACGCTGCTACTTAGGCTTAAATCTTGCCACAAGCCTAAAGCTATCCAAACTAAGATGTACACTGACACTACCAAGAACTGATCCACAGATCCTGGCTTTTTTGTAAGCAGTGCCAAGCTTCCTTATCCTATTGCCATCACTTCCCATAGCAGGCCCCGTTGTGCAATCCTCTAGTCTTCATATTTTTTACATCAGATGTTGATGATTCATGACATCACTCCTTCGTGGAATTCACAGCTTGCAAGTGACCAAAATTTATCTTCTCAGAAGACTTCTGGTATGGAGAAATCAGGATAGAACAGTCTAGCACAATTTTGCTAATTTCTCAAGTGCATTCACAATTTATCCCTGATTAATCACTTTAGTAAAACACTGTCTTTCTCATCTGAATCTCTTTCCATCTTCAGACTTCTCAGTGGGCTTTTCCCCACTAGACCAAAAAAAGTCTAAAAAAACTCTGTGTAATTCACAGAAATTAAAGTTTTCTAATCTGGAATAGCTAGATTTTTTTTTAATTTATTTTTATTTATTTAAGAATCTTAGAATGGTAAGGTTGGAAGTGACCTCAAGGATCATCTAGTTCCAACCCCCTGCCATAGGCAGGGACACCTCCCACTAGTACAGGGCACTCAAGGCCTCCTCCAACCTGGCCTTCAACACCTCCAGGGAGGGAGCAGCCACAACCTCCCTGGGCAATCTGTTCCAGTGTCTCACCACCCTCACTGCAAACAACTTCCTCCTGACATGGAGTTTCAATCTCCCCTCTGCCAGTTTAAACCCATTGCCCCTTGTCCTGTCATTGCAAGACCTTGTCAATAGTCCCTCCACAGCCTTCCTGTAGCCCCCTTCAGATCCTGGAAGGTCTCCTCAAAACCTTCTCTTCTCCAGGCTGCAGAACCCAAACTCTCTCAGCCTGTCCTTATAGCAGAGTTCTGCAGCCCTCTGATCATCTTTGTGGCCTCCTCTGGACCCACTCCAACACTTCCATGTCCTTCCTGTGCTGGGGGCTCCAGAACTGCACACAGGACTCCACGTGGGGTCTGACAAGAGCAGAGCAAAGGGGCAGAATCCCCTCCCTTGCCCTGCTGCCCACACTGCTCTTGCTGCAGCCCAGCACTCAGTTGCTGTCTGGGCTGCACTCACACTGCAGCCTCATGTTGAGCTTTTCATCACCCCAGACTCCAAGGTCCTTTACCTCAGGGCTGCTCTCAGCCATTCCCCACCCAGCCTGGAGTTGTACTTGGGATTACCCCTTTGAAATTACAAGCTCTAGAAGTGGTATGATAACATTAATCCCATTGGTACTATAGAATAAGACAGGCCCTTTCCAGCCCAAACCTTTCTATGATTCTGTATTCTTTACTTTCTATCCTTTCTATCCTTTCATTTACTTGAAACAAAAGAGCATCTTGACTGAACAAAACAGTTCACCCTCAGTCTTGGTTACTGTGTATGACAGCTCTGCTTCATCACTTTTACCTGCTCCTCTAGTTTTTAAGCCAACTACAGATCTCACTGGCATTGATGATATATTTACTAATAGCTCATGGATAAAAATGTCAGGCCATATCAGATACATTTTCCATAGTGAATTTTCCCCCTAGGAAAAAAGATAATGAAAATTCTCTATGAATAACAACTCCTTAACATTTGTCTGTTATACAATTCATTACCTTCTTCTTGGTAATACACTGTGCAATATTTTTTAATTAGAATGTCACAAGATTCTAAACCCTTATGAAAGTTTAAGTAATGTAATGATTAATAATAAATTTAATAATTCAGAGTCGTTGGCATCTAAAATCTAATCTCCTTGAAAATAGTGAGGTTTTTTTTGGGGGGGGGGGTTTATTATTTATTTTATTTTGTTGTATTTTTTAAATTTTATTTTATTGACAACCATAAAGTACATTACCTACTTACCTTTGAAGTCTCTAAATTTCCTTAATTGAATTAATTTTTTTTCCTTCCCTTTGGCCTGGAAAATGGAATGATTGGTAACCAAATGACCCTTTTGAATACACACAGGCTTTACAGATGGCTGTCACTCTTCTGAGCATCTTCTGGTTTTTCCTCAGGGTTCATCAAAGTATTCATCAGCACTTTCAACTGTGATGTGGAAGCTACCTAGGGCACGTAATTTCCTCACTGTTTATCCTTGGTAGATAACACATATACTGAAAGGTGCTTCACCAGCTTTATGTTGTAGCACATTATTCTCATCTGTTTCCAATTATGGAACAGGAATATTTACTGACTGATTCTGCTTTCTATAGATGGTTGTTAATTGCATCATCTCCTCCTGCAAATTACTCTATCATCTCTTGTGACACATCTAATCTACTTAGGCAATGCTCCTGTGAAGGAAGTCATCATGTTCTCTCTTGCCCCACCTCCTCCAAGCAGGAGAAGTGCTGCTGACCTTAGTGCAGGGTCTCAGAAGAAAAACAAAAAACAAGACCCACAACAAAAATGAAGCTAAAATGTTGCCTGGCTTCCCTAATGTCGCTCTCTCTGTGTCTCTAAGCCTCTATCTAATTCATTTGACCATCTTTGCTCTCATCTGTGTCTTTCTTTGCAGAATATTTTTTTGCTCAGAGATTCAGGGATAAAAGCTAGGTCATGGATGTTTTCTCTGAATATCTTTCTCAACGGCCTTTGTCTTATTTCTTGTCAGCAGCATTGTCATATTTGCGTGGCCAGCAGGGAGAGGGAGGGGATTCTGCCCCTTTGCTCTGCTCTCCTCAGACCCCATCTGGAGTCCTGTGTGCAAATCTGGAGCCCCCAGCACAGGAAGGACATGGAAGTGTTGGAGTGGGTCCAGAGGAGGCTGCAAAGATGCTCAGAGGGCTGCAACAGCTCTGCTATGAGGACAGGCTGAGAGAGTTGGGGCTCTGCAGCCTGGAGAAGAGAAGGCTTCCAGGAGACCTTAGAGTAGCCTTCCAGTATCTAAAGGGGGCCTACAGGAAACCTGGGAAAGACTACTGACAAAGTCTTGCAATGACAGGACAAGGGGCAATGGGTTTAAACTGGCAGAGGGGAGATTGAAACTGATATTAGGAAGAAGTTGTTTGCAGGGAGAGTGGTGAGACACTGGCACAGGTTGCCCAGGGAGGTTGTGGAGCACAGAATCACCCAACGTCATCTTTGATAACATTGGGTCATTCTGTGCTCCACAACCTCCCTGGACATGTTCAAGGCCAGGTTAGAAGAAGCTTTGAGTGCCCTGTGCTAGTGGGAGGTACTCAAGGCCAGGTTGGAGGAGGCATTGAGTGAGCTGCACTAGTGGGAGATGTCCCTGCCTATGGCAGGGGGTTGGAACTAGATGATCCTTGAGGTCCCTTCCAACCTTACCATTCTGATTCTATTTAGATTCTCTAATCCCAAATACAAAATTATATTTAAAGGTCTTCTGCAGGGGAAAAAAAAAAAAAAAAAAGTTACCAAGGAAACAGCTAATAAAAGCCTTTGTCCAGCTGAGCTGAAAATTCATAGATATTTTCTCCTTCCATTTGTTTTCTTGGACTAAATGTAACTTGTATATGATTTTGTACACAATAGAGCAACAGTGACAAAAATATTAGTTGCTGCATATCCATACAGTTAAAACGTATTTACTGGGCCCACACAGAGGCAGAATTGAGGAGCTGAAGTCATTTGCCTCCAGTCACATGTGAAAGCATATGTGAAAGGCAAGACATGAGCTGTAGCATTTCCCTCCTTCAGCTCATTAATTTTTCCATAAGGTCGTTGGAGTTTTTGGTTGTGATTTGTTTGTTTATCTGTGCCTGCTGTAGTTTTGGGGGTTCTTTGTTAGAGCTGTCAAGGTTCTTTGAAAACATTCATCCGTATGGATGGGAAATGTCACTTTTCCTGAAAGGACTAAAAAAAAGTAAGGGAGGTGGGGAGGGAAGTCATCTTCTGCTATTTCTGAACATAGCTGTGAAACAAGAAAAGAAGTGACAGCAAAGAAAAAAAATCACAAAACAACAAACAAATAACAAAACCAAAACCAAATCCACATTGATTTACCACTGGAAGAATTACTATAAAGTTATAATCTGGATGTTAGGAGGAAGTTGTTTGCAGTGAGGGTGGTGAGACACTGACACAGGTTGCCCAGGGAGGTTGTGACTGCTCCCTCCCTGGAGGTGTTCAAGGCCAGGTTGAAGGAGGCCTTGAGTGCCCTGTACTAGTGGGAGGTGTCCCTGCCTGTGGCAGGGAGTTGGAACGAAATGATCTTTGATGTCCCTTCCAACCTTACCATTCTGTGATTCTATGATTCTATGATAATTAAATAAATTTATATAATTAAAAGTATATAAAATGCCAGTTTGAGTTGTAAGCACCAGACTGAAGCATGTTGGACATCAAAATTCCAACAGCTACAGTATTTATATGTAGACTATTAGTTTTCTTGTGAGGATGAACTGAGGACCTGTACTTATAGAACCAAAATTTCTCCCTCCTTTTCACTTTTATTAAAGTATAAGAAGCAGCACAAACAAATGGAAGCAAATGATAGCAAAGCTTACGAGGGCCCTGTACTTGTTTACTGTGAATGTGTTTGCTCATGAAGCAAAAGAAGTGTGAAACAGAAAAGAAACAACTTATGCTGGGCAGAAAAAAAAAAAAATGCAATGTTGACTCAAATTCTTTCCCTAGGGGAGCAACGTTGGGAGGCTCCCTTACATTGCCTGGCACTAGCTGGCAGAAAACAATAAATGAAAACACAGCTTTAAGAACACTGCTTTATTTGCTGATGACCATAAATAGGGCAAAGCTGGAGGGTGTTCAAGATTGCTGACTGGCTGATTGTCACCACTGCTTGTTTTTGACATCCACGTGTCCTGCAAATTGATAGGCACAATCTACAAAGCCACAGGCTGCATCTACAGGGGAGGGAAAACTCTATGAAGGCATAAAGCACCCAGTGCTAATGCAATAGGTAGTCTTGGGTTTAGGCAGAACATTTCATGTAAATTGTTTTCCATACCCATGGTATTATCTTTCTAGGCAGGTTTACTACCTGACAAACTAAAGTTCATTCTCTAACATATGATGACAGTGCTAAATGACTGCTTTAATAAGTTTAGCTCAGAAATGTCATTTTTCATCTGATAGATAAGGATGGAACTTGAACTCAAGATTTGAAGAAATACTGGGGAAAAAAAAAGAAAAGACTTAGAAACTGAGAGTGAAAGCACAGTTTGGAACTATCAGTAGAGCAAGCCTACTGCCTGCTGTTTTCTGTTGTTGCAAGCACAACTTAAATACCTTCAGTAAACTAATGATACTTTCAGGTATTAATTCAGGAGAGCTGAGGCAACTTCTTGCTATATTTTCACAGAATCACATAATATTAGGAGTTGGAAGGGACTTCCAGAGGTCAAGTCCAACCCTCCTACCAAAGCAGGATCACCTAGGGCTGGAGAATGTATCCAGGCATGGTTTGAAAGCCTTCAGAGAAGGAGGCTCCACGACCACTCTGGGCAGTCTGTTCCAGTGCTCCATCAACCTCACCATAAAGAAGTGTCTCTTTGTGTTAAGGTGGAACCTCCTGTGTTCTAATTTGTACTCAGTGTTCCTTGTCCTGTCACTGGGTGTCACTAAAAATAGCCTGTCCCCTTCCTCTTGACACCTACCTTTCAGATAGGCCCCCTCTCAGCCTTCTCTTCTCCAGACTAAACTACCCCAGGTGCCTCAGTCTTTCTTCATGGGAGAGATGTTCAAGACCTGCAATCATTCTCCATCTCTCTGTTGGATTTTAATTATATCACCTGCTGTAGTTATTAATCCATCAAAATTAATGATTTTCTTCCCTAATTCTGTCTTAGTAATTCATGTTTTGCATTAATCTCTAATAGTAGCCCTGTGAGTACAAACAGCACAAAGATAACTGTGTGAACCTATGGTTGTGTAATAGTAAAGTCCATATTATCGAATTTGCTGAGAGATTTATGATCCCTTCGAGATCCAAATGGCCAGATCACGATGCCTTGCTGTAATTTAATGTTCTGAGATGAAGTGCTACTTACTTTATTAAGACTTTTTTTTTTGGTTTGTATTTGAATACTCTGAAGTTGAAGCATATGAATCACTAATGACTTCTAAGTGCATGGACTTAAATGTCTGAGCAATAAAGATTTGAACAGTTGTTAACTATTAGGATCTGGATTTTAGTGCCTACTCTGAACAGTAAATCTAAGAACATTAAGTTTTCTTGTTCTCTACTCACCACTCTTCACTTACTTTCAGCTGTGTTTTCCTCATCATACAAACTGAAAACAAGTTTTCCCTCATAGTCACTCATCCATAGGCACTTTGGTTTCTGACAGTGGACCTTTCTCTCTGACACAGCCCCAGTGATGACAAAGATTCTGTCAGCCAAACTATGATCTAAGCTCCTTTTCAATTCTGCCATTGTCCTCAATATGTGATCTCAGTGGCACCAGGGTGAATGTCCATCGCAGTCGCTGCCTAAAGGATCTATGAGAGTAAGAGAGCAAAATCTGAAAATTCTGCAGCTGCAGAGTTGGAGTTCAGGGTTTATTTACCATTTCCATATTCAATGTTAATGTTTTGGGGGGGGTCCCCACTTTTGTTTGGTTGTTTTTTGGTTGTTGGTGGTTTGTTTGTTTGTTTAGGAGGGGATGGGCACATATATGTTGAACATATGCATTTAAAACAAACGCTTGCTGCCTAACTGTTCACTCATCCACTTTTCAGCGTCCCCTTTCTTCATCTTAGCAAGTACCCACACACACTATTACAGAAATCAGAATGTCACAAAGAAAACCCAGAACTACAATGATAGTATTTTCATGTTGAAATTCCTGCTGGGCAATGAACAGTTATCACAGGTAACCATTGTTACCTTTTGTGAATATTTTCTTTTATTACAGATCAACTCCACAGCTTTTTCTTCCTCTGGCCTCTTGAAAGTCCTTCTAGTTTGTTGATATCTTTCTGCTAATAGAATGGCCATAAAAGAGCATAAACTATATGTAACATTTCAAGAGAGTATTGAGCATAAAAAATAGTGAGCATGTAGTACCTTAACTATAAGAATATATGATTTTGAGAGTATGTACAGTTCTTGTGCTGCTGGGGGGAAGCAGATCACAGTAGACGCCCACATACAATATGCTGTCTACTATCATTCTCAAGAGCTTCCAAACACCTCCCACCCACTCAAGGTAGTTGTCTGGGGCTCATTTCCCCTCCTCATGCATTAGTGCTGCCACTTTGTGGTTTAAGTTTTCTTTCTGCACGCTCCTCCAACCTGCTGTAATTTGTTCCTTGCTTGTCTTTACTTCTTCTCTTTATGTTATTCCCCCAGTTGTCACGCTCTTAAAATAAACCCAACACTCAGAACCATATTCACACGCTCAATGGAAAATCCTGTTCAAAATTCTGGAGTGATATAACAATCATGGAAATTAAGCACATATCCCTTGTAAATACATGTCATATGAGTGCTCCAACCCTGAAAGTTCCAAAGGTGTTACTGTACCATCTAGAAATCTTACCTTCATTAAATGGGCAGCAACATAACACAGGACTTAACCTTGGTTAGTGACACACACAAAAAAAAAATCATAGTATCATTAGAACACAGCTTGTTTCACAACAGAAGAGTTCACAAAGAGCCCTGTACAATTATGAGTGGGAATGATTCCAGAACTGGTATATCAAAATATACAAACACACACACAGATAGATAGATAGAGTTATGTCCCTGCCTATGGCAGGGGGTTGGAACTAGATGATCCTTGAGGTCCCTTCCAACCTTACCATTCTATGATTCTATATAGACATACACATAGAGATACAGAGTGGGAATGCTTCCAGAACTGGTATATCAAAATATACAAACACACACACAGATAGATAGCTAGAGTTATGTCCCTGCCTATGGCAGGGGGTTGGAACTAGATGATCCTTGAGGTCCCTTCCAACCTTACCATTCTATGATTCTATATAGACATACACATAGAGATACAGAGTGGGAATGCTTCCAGAACTGGTATATCAAAATATACAAACACACACATAGATAGATAGATAGAGATAGAAAGAGATATATAAGAGATATAGATATATACATAGAGATATAGATATATACATAGAGATATAGGTAATAGATATAGATATAGATTAGATATAGATATAGATATAGAGTAGATATAGATATATATAGATAGATATAGATATAGATATAGATATAGATATAGATATAGATAAGAAAGGTGGGCTTGTAGATGTCCAGGTTTTCCCAGGCATGCTCCCCTGCTCCCCCTCCCTCTGTGCTGGGGTTGGTGGCCACAGGAAAGGGGACAAAAGCCCCAGCTGCACCTAATGTGGGCAAGCTGGGCAGACTGCCATCCTGATTGGCTAATCTATGTCCAAAGGCCCATCACTCTAGGGCTGAAATGGATATAAAGGGTGAGCAGGTAGCACATTGGGTTGCTATTGTGCTCTCTGCTATTGTATCCAGGCCTGCTTACTGCCTCATTGATCCTGAGCTGGGTGGGACCCCAGCGAGCAGGATCAGGCTCTGATGCCTCCACGCATTCGGCCTGCACAGCCAGCATGACACTGTACCGGGACTGCACATCACAGACATCTGCCTGCACATGAGAGCCTGCTGCCAAGAGAGCCAGGACCAGCTCAGAGATGTCTACCTCCTTTATCTGAAGCACCCAGGAGCCTGAGGAAACTCCAAAGCCTCTAACAGCTTCTGACCCGGCAGCAGCCCACCACGTGCTTTGGGTATTGTCCCATGATATTTTTGTGAGTAAATACTTCAAGCCTCTTGTAATCATCAATCACCTTCTGTGCCAGTAAAAATGTTTGCTTATGCTAGTTGCCTAAAATGATTTCAGAGCAAGTAGATGTGTCTACGACTGTCTTTAAAATATCATTGTTAAGGATCTCTTGCTCTCATTAGTGATCAGGTCCAAACAAATGCTAGTCACCTGGAAAACAGAACTAGAAACTAGGACTAACCTACCAGAAAGACAGTTCCAATATATTTAACCACAGTTAACTATTATTCTTTCATGAACATCAAGTCTGGAGAGACCACTGAGTAAACTAAAAGTCAAAATCACTTGACAGCTTCATGACTAAGATACTACAAACACTGTGACCACTTTGGATCAAATCAAGTCTACTTTAATTGATTCTCTAGAGGACTATTACTACCATACACATTCTAGGTGCCTACTTAAAACAAGTCATGATGAATGCCACCCTGTCTTTCAGCTCATACACATCAGCTCTCCCCTTATCATAGGCTCTCATCAATGGAATTAGCCTTCTGCAGTGTTATGTGATGGCCCTGGGAGCAGTAAAACTCCTCTGAGTCACTGTGAAGCATCATAGAAGACCCTGGATTCCCCATTTCCAGGTGTGAGGATGAGATTGGGATTTTGCCCTTCAGTTGCTTAAGTTTCAGTGACCTAAAACGAGATTCAAGCCTCGTGATTCTCAAATCGATTCAGAAAATGGGATTTCAGCAGGTCTGACTTTTTTTTTTCTCACCATTTTTATCCTGAACAAATTTGATTTAGAACTTGAAAAATACCGTATGCACTTCATTTGCATGTGTTATTCTACTTTGCATTGCTGACTACTGTCTGCACCTTCCTACTCACAGCTTTTGCATTTGATTTGTTGCTCAGGATGCTCACAGTAATAAATCATAGAATGGTAAGGTTGGAAGGGACATCAAAGATCATCTAGTTCCAACCCCCTGCCACAGGCAAGGACACCTCCCACTAGGACAGGGCACTCAAGGCCTCCTCCAACCTGGCCTGCAACACCTCCAGGGAGGGAGCAACCACAACCTGCCTGGGCAACCTGTGCCAGTGTCTCACCACCCTCACTGCAAACAACTTCCTCCTAACATCCAGTGTAAATCTCCCCTCTGCCAGTTCAAACCCATTGCCCCTTGTCCTGTCATTGCAAGACCTTGTCAGTAGTCCCTCCCTAGCCTCCCTGTAGTCCCCTTCAGATACTGGAAGGCTACTCTAAGGTCTCCTGGAAGCCTTCTCTTCTCCAGACTGCAGCGCCCCAGCTTGTAGCCTGTTTCCTTCTCAATAAATTTAAACAATTCCAGGACTGCTTTATTGTGAGAAACAAGAAAGTGAAATGAGGGGTTTTATTATTACCAGCAGGAACTCCTTTGTTTTTTGGGGTTTTTTTGGTTTGGTTTGGTTTTCTTTGGGTTTGGTTTGGTTTGTTTTTTTTGTTTTGTTTTGACACATCACAAACTTGAACCACATTATCACATTAAATTTTTTGATGCCAAAAGTGTTTGCTGTCCTAAAATGTTTGGTTGGTTTGTTTTGTATCACTTTGGGCTGAGATTTTGTTTTGTGTGTGTGTATGTGTTTATATGCTTTACTTTGGGGTTTGATTTGTTTATATGTACTTCAGATCCTGGAAGGCTACTCTAAGGTCTCCTCAAAGCCTTCTCTTCTTCAGGCTGCAGAGTCCCAACTCTCTCAGCCTGTCCTTATAGCACAGCTGTTCCAGCCCTCTGAGTGTCTCTGGACCAGGTCCAACACTTCCATGTCCTTCCTGTGCTGGGGACTCCAGAACTGCACACAGGACTCCAGGTGGGGTCTGAGGAGAGCAGAGCAAAGGGGCAGAATCCCCTCCCTCTCCCTGCTGCCCACACTGCTCTTGCTGCAGCCCAGCACACAGTTGCTGTCTGGGCTGCACTCACACTGCAGGCTCATGTTGAGCTTTTCATCAACCCAGACCCCCAGACTATCTTCATTTAGTCCAGCAAAGGTGGATGTAGAATCTTCTAAATCATAGCAAATATATTAGTCAATCAATAGTCTGTGTTTCTGCTATAAGGGTTTCTTGGGATTTGATACACATTTTTAACACAAATTCAAGACTAGCATCCAACAATTATAAAGAAAGAAAAATATAACCAAATAAAAATCATATTGATCAAAACATAAGAAAGACATAATAAAACTCAACAACACATTGATCAAAATAATTGATACTGTTTTATTAATCTAAACATAATTTAATACTAACTTGGATCTAGTTATCTTCTGACAGTTCCTTCATTTCAGAGGCTAGCATGAAGTTTATGTTCAATGTCATCATGTTAATTAGTGCCTCTGGAAAATGGTTCAGCTGATAAGAAAACAGTGATTGTGTCAAAGTAAACTTGTCCCATGAACAGTCGAATGTGATCAGAGTTACTATGGGCCTCAAGACCTTGACAACACATAGGGTGTGACTGAAATCTGGTATCTAAGGGAAAGATTTTGAATGCAGTTTCATATATTCAGTACTTCAATTTTCAGTGTTCAGTTTGAGCCTTCTGGAAGTGGATGTGTTTATTTTGATATGCACTTTTCTGAAAACCTGGATCATAGAGAATCATAGAATGGTAAGGTTGGAAGGGACCTCAAGGATCATCCAGTTCCAACCCCCTGCCATAGGCAGGGACACCTCACACTAGTACAGGGCACTCAAGGCCTCATCCAACCTGGCCTTGAAAACCTCCAGGGAGGGAGCAGCCACAACCTCCCTGGGCAACCTGTGCCAGTGTCTCACCACCCTCACTGCAAATAACTTCCTCCTAACACCCAGTTTCAGTCTCCCCTCTGCCAGTTCAAACCCATTGCCCCTTGTCCTGTCGTTGCAAGCCCTTGTCAATAGTCCCTCCCCAGCCTTCCTGTAGGCCCCCTTCAGATACTGGAAGGCTACTCTAAGGTCTCCTGGAAGCCTTCTCTTCTCCAGACTGCAGAGCCCCAACTCTCTCAGCCTGTCCTCATAGCAGAGCTGCTGCAGCCCTCTGAGCATCTTTGTGGCCTTCCTCCTTCATCTAGAAGGCAAAACTGTCTGCCAAACTTGTAGCTGTCAAAGTTTCCATTATCAGATCAGTATAACTTTTTGCTCTTAAAGTAATCATTCTTTGCCCAGATTTTTGAGACAAACATTCAGGAGGAAACCTGCCCTATGTCTTCAGAAACTGAGATTATACATGAGGATGATGACTCCTGACTTTTTGACATTTAAAGAGAGGAGACAGAGCACATTCCTCTCCTAGTCAGATGCTTGAGAATGATAAAACACACCAAAGGTTGAGCTCATCTCCAGAGTTTCAAAAGCCAGAGAGAGAGAAAGAATGAGAAGGAGGGGGGAAAAAAGAAAATTCATTTCTTGCCTTAATGACATGAAAAGGAATCACACTTTTTAAAAGTCAGTAGTCCCTTTTTGATTCTTGCCCACAGTTTTCTGGTAACACTTCTATCAGTCACACTCATTTGAAGCATGTGGCGACACATTTTGGAGATACGAAGACAGTTTCTGCATTTGCAATTTTCCATCTTCAAAGTGCCTTTCATTTTTATCATAAATCAGGAGAAAACCTTGTGATGTGTGAAAGATACTCTCTCTCCCTTTTTTTTTTTCTTCTTAATTCATCACTCCTACTTTATTTAGTTTCTTTCTTAGCCAGGATGTTAGTATTTATTTGATTCTAGGACAGCTTTTCAGATAGCTTAACGGTTCCAACGTCAGGTATCACCACTAGATAAAACTTCATAGAACATAAAGTTCAATAAGAAGGCCAAACTCATGCAAACATTGCAACAAAAAAGGTTCTGTTCTTCACTCAAAACTGAATGGACCTGGACAATGCATAAAAGGACCCAAGAGCTAAATCAGCATAATACTGAGTCACCTCTCGGGAGCTCCTCTTATTTTGGCATATAACTCACTTTCAAGTACCCATTGCTCTGAAGGTCATTGCAGGGAAAGGGAGGAAGACCATACAGAAAAATAATATAAGTTACATCTAACAGACCCCTGGAAAAGCTTTAAAGGACCTCAACAATCAGTTAAAAAGGATTGTTGTAGATCAGAAGTGTGCAAAAACCTAAACAGTGTGTGGGAAAATAAACACTGAGTGCACAAGTTCAGTTTTATATATATATATATATCAATAAAAATGGAAATACTCTTCTGCTTGTGGAAAAGCAGAAATGTCAGTCTAGGTCTTTTTAAATTCTTCCTCTTCATCCCATTTCACACAGAGACAAAGTGCCAGTGCATGTGCTTGAAACACTTTTGTGGCAGACTGGCATATAATTGACCGTGTAATGACTTCACACCTGGGCTTGATCCAGAATCTCAATACAAAAAAAAAAAAAACCAGTCCATGAAACAAAGCCTAATTCAGGTCAGCAGTACTTCACAAAGCAGCATGAAGATGTTTCATCTGTGATATAGTATTTTTAGCTGTCAAAATATAAATAGATCTCAGCAAACTGGAGATTCGGGTTGAAATCAGAGAATGAAATTTAATTTGAAAATTAAAGATGCTACAGTTGAAAGGAGGAAAGCCAACACTGAGATAAAAAAGGCTAAAAACCAAACAAAAAAAAAAACCAACCAAAACCAACAAACTGATACTTCCACAAAGTAATACCAAATGTGAAGGAACAAGGGAAATCATAGCATCATAGAATGGTAAGATTGGAAGGGACCTCCCTTCCATGATTCCTTAAGTTGCCTTCCAACCCAAACCATTCTATGATTCTATGATTTCTTAAGTTTCCTTCCAAGCCAAACCATTTTATGATTCTATGATTCCTTAAGCTCCCTTCCAACTCAAACCATTCTATGATTCTATGATTCCTTAAGCTCCCTTCCAACCCAAACCATTCTATGATTCTATGATTCCATGGTTCTATGATTCCTTAAGTTCCCTTCCAACCCAAACCATTCTATGATTCTATG
>VWZE01009732.1:158204-210550 GCA_013396675.1 Eubucco bourcierii | reverse complement strand
TTCCAACCTTACCATTCTATGATTCTATGTTTCAAATTAAAAAAAAAAAAATATTGAAAAATAGTTCAGGCCTTGGAACAGGCTGCCCTGGAGGTGTTCCAGAAATGTGTGGGCATGGCACTTTGAGACATGGTTTAATGACCATGTTGGTGTTGCGTTGGTGGCTGGACATGATGACCTTAGAGATCTTTTCCAACCCAAACAATTTTTCATTATTCTATAGCAGTGCTGCCTATGATAGAATATTCCCTTAGTTCCCTTTTAACACCAACTAACATTTTCAGTATATTATGGATAGAACAGACATTATTTTTCTAGGTATGCTCTCTCCTTTCACATTGGTGTCAACTTTTGAAGGATATACTCTCTAAAATATGAAATATTCTCCCATAAAACTAAATATATATCAGTATATTGACAGCTCCTGAAGTGCTTTAGATAAACGTGACTGTTTCCTTTCCAGAATTCATCAGCAGGCTGCATGAGCTAGGACTGCATGACAGTTCTGCATGGACTGAGATGCAGAGGGAATAAAAACAAGTGGGAAGAATTCAGGTTGCTTGCATGTGGTTGTAGCTTTTTCATTTTTGTATTACAAATAACTTAAGGGTGAAGAAGATTGGGTAATTTTGGGTGAAAATGGCCTCAGTAAAGGGAATCTTTTTATAAATGGACTGTGCTGCACTTGTATTTTAAGGAATTAATTTTTTTTAAATGCTTGCATTGGAAAGCTGTGGCACAAGATAAACTCACCATTTATTGTGCTGCCAATGGGGGTGTAGATAAATAATGCAAGCATTAACATGTGAGTCTGGAATAAAACCTTAGGTGGTACCTCCTGCACTCCTTGTCAGAATCTCAAGGGAAGTTAACTTTGTAGTTATGGTCCTGAAGCATAAAATCATAACAATGTTTTGGTTGGAAAAGACCTCTGAGATCATCAAGTCCAACCATCAACCTAACACCACACTGTGGTCACTGAACCATGTCCCAGAGTGCCATGTCCACACATTTCTTGAACATCTTGTCTTCAGTGTCTTTGTTATTCCTCCAGCTAAGAATGATGAACAATTTTCAGACTTCACTAATGTTTTTATTTATTTGTTTGTTTGCTAATTATTAGGAAAGCAGAAATCAAGGAAGGGATGAGAAGTCTTTACCTAGAAGTCTTGAGGAAACATATAAAAATTAGACATCTACATGCTTGGTGTAGAAAGTCACTTAATGATGAAGCAGCTGGTGGTCTGCACAAGAGACACATCAGCATCTTCATGAGAAGCAAGATTTAGGACATAGCCTAAGTCATTAATCTCCAGTAGAAACAAGTGCTGAGTGGAAATAGCTTTTATAGACTGGACAGATGCACTGTGCTGAGCCAGGGGAATGAACACCTCTACAGTACTGTGTTCTGCCACATATGAACAGACCAGGTAATAGAGTCCAAGAGTCTATCAAACACAGCAGTATTGCTTCTTAGGCACTGTTAATTAGTGCAGTGCTTTGAAGTGAAATGCTCTGCCTGTTGCCCAGACCACTACCTGACATTGAATTGTACAGAGAAGATGTTCCCCTTACCCCTGTCATGCCTCCATTGACCACAGTCACTTCATGAGTGGGGAACTGAGCTTCTCCATTCTCTCCAGTCTAAAGAATGGTAAAGTGTGGCTCGTGAGTTGCTGTTGGTATTGGTATGCATGGCTCAAGTGAAAGAGTCTTCGGCTGGGTTTCAAATCTAGCACAATTTAACAAAGACACTACCATGGTGCCATCATTTCTTTTTAACTGTTTCTGGCTTGCTGGCAAGTTTCAAAATGGAAATCCCAGGTAGAAGAAGGGTGTCTATAACAGACTTCAGCTGGAAGCAGCAAGGAGTTGAAATGCACTTCACAACTAGAGTTACCCCTCCTGCCCCCAAGTCCTGCTGGCATCCTCTGAGGTTAATATTCTACCTCTTACCTGCTAGAGTTTTTAAAGTAGTCCTACAAAAACACAGAGCAAAAAGTCTGTGTGCCTGAAGTGTTTTATCTCTTCTCTCATAGGTTTCCCCCAAGAATGCATGGCCCCAGCTTAAGTCAAGGAGCATTAGGCTGCTAAAATTGGAACTGAAGAATAATCTCAGGCCTAAGACTTCAGCAGCTTTCTGATCGTATCCATGCTTATGAGAAAACAGAAGCCTACACAAGAAATACTTATTTTATATGGAGAGTAAAGAACCTTATTAAATTACTTATGTTTTCCAGTGTTTGTTTAGCTTTAGATCAGTTGTAAATTAGTCTCCAAACAGTCTGCTTCTGTATATATGCCTCAGCAATAGAAATCATAATGATTTTAAACTGCAGAGACCCCAGCATTAAGGTAGTTTTTAGCCATTAAAAAACCCCCCAAAAATCCAATCAAACAAAAAAAACCTCAAAAAACCAACCAACAAAAACCCAAACCCACCCACCCCCCAAGCAAACAAACAAACAAAGAAAGCAGGAACAACAAAACACATCAGGTGAGGTATTTTAAAAAGTCTGCTGCTCATGTTTGCTTGCTGTTTGGCTGAGCAGCAATTGTGTATAAAGAGAGGAAATAATCTCTATCAAGAACTTTTGTGTGCTTCACCACTCACTGGGATAATGGCCCCTTCCTTAGAAAGCAACAACCAGAGAAGAATTCAAAAGCAAAGGAAGTAAAATGTTGATCTACAAGCCCCAGAAATTGCTATAGTACTGAAAGAAACTGAATGTAAGGAAAAAGATCAAATAATTAAATTATTTCTGGGTTCACATGTAATGCACACTTGGCATCCATTAGCTTCTGTGGCTTGGAGATGACAGATTATCATCTATTTAATGTTGTGCAGTACCTAAGTGATTTAACTTATGTGATGGAATAGTAATGCCTCTTTGTACAATTGTAGCTGCCATCTCAGAGCCTGCAGTGTTAATACTGCCAGTCAGCCACCCACTAACCATTTCTCACTCACTTGTACTTAACTAAAAGAACTTTTCAGGGTCAAAACCTAGATTTCTGCTAGAAAAACTCCATGGAGGAGAAGAAGTTGCAGAAATTGTAGAGGACAAAACTTGAGTGTACAGATGAGATCCTCTTCTTTTACCTCATCAATGACATACACGTTTCCCCTGTCCTGATAGGCTGTCCTGTTCCACTTGATTCACAGATTCATAGGATGGTTTGAGTTGGAAGGTACCTTAAAGATTATCTAGTTCCAACCCCCACACCTTTCACTAGAGCAGGTTGCTCAAGGCATCATCTAACCTGGCCTTGAACACCTTCAGGAAGGGGGCATCCACGACCTTCATGGGCAACCTCTTCCAGTGTCCCACCACACTCACTGTGAAGAGTTTCTTCCTAATATCCAGGCTAAATCTCTCCTTCTTGAGCTTCAAATTTCATTCCCTCTAGTTCTATCACTACAAGCTGTTGTAAAAACTCCCTTCCTGGTTTTCTTGTGTGCCTCAACTTAACCACAGCCATGTGGTGGTGTAAGGTCCCTTCCAACCAAAAGCATTCTATGAATCTATAAATGCTTATTAGTTCTAAAAGTGTGCCTTCAAAATAATTATCAGTAGTCTGGGTAGCGAGGGAAAAAGATAATTAAACTTAGGATAACAGTGTGATGTTAATGTTGGAGAAAGAATCATAGAATGGTAAGNTCCAGGGAGGGAGCAGCCACAACCTCCCTGGGCAACCTGTGCCAGTGCCTCACCACCCTCACTGGAAAGAACTTCCTCCTGACATCCAGTCTAAATCTCCCCTCTGCCAGTTTAAACCCATTGCCCCTTGTCCTGTCATTACAAGACCTTGTCAATAGTCCTTCCCCAGCCTTCCTGTAGGCCCCCTTCAGATACTGGAAGGCTACTATCAGGTCCCCTCAAAGCCTTCTCTTCTCCAGGCTGCAGAGCCCCAACTCTCTCAGCCTGTCCTCATAGCAGAGCTGCTCCAGCCCTCTGATCATCTTTGTGGCCCTCCTCTGGACCCGCTCCAACACTTCCATGTCCTTCCTGTGCTGAGGGTTCCAGAACTGCACACAGTACTCCAGGTGGGGTCTGACAAGAGCAGAGTAAAGGGGCAGAATCCCCTCCCTTGCCCTGCTGGCCACACTGCTCTTGATGCAGCCCAGGAAATAAAGGCTGCTAACAAAAATGCAATCATACAATCATAATGTCATTTAAGGTTGGGAAAAGACTTCTGAGATCATGAAGTCCAACCTTCTACTCAACATCCCCATGACCCCTAGATCATGTCCATCTACTAACTTTTTTAACATCTACAGGGATGGTGACTTGCTATACTGAACAGAGATTAAAATACAGCCAACCTGTAAAGCTCTGTGAACAGTTGCCATAGCCTCAGGATATAACTCTTATACCTTCATTTTAAAAGTTATTGTTACATTCTTTTGGGTTTTATTCTGAATAAAAATCTCTGTTGGTCCCAAAGATGCTAGGTTTAGTTTTGGTTTCGTTTGGGTGGTTTTTTCCCCTCAATTTTCTTGTGGATTGGAAGCTATTCTACAGGTTTGGATCTCCTTGCTGCAACCAGAACTCAAGTTCTCATTGCACAGAAAGCTGAACTGAGAGTTAACCTAGGTATGAAACATCTACTAACAATTCCAAACTTCTATAAAGACTGGAAGACTCTCCAATAGGAGATTGAGGACTTGAGCAATCTGGTCTAACGGAAGGTATCCCTGCTTGTGGAAGAAGGTCAGAACTAGATGATCTTAAAGGTTCCTTTCAACCCAAACTGTTCTGTGAATCTGTGAGATCGAGGATCACAGTCTTGGTCAATGGCCATGCTTGAATAGCTTGGGGAAGTCCTTAGCTCTGAAGGCTGGCAAAGGCTTAGATTTCTTCCATTTGTGTGGCTCAGTCCCTCTTTGGAATACAGTGAGGCAGATGTATGTGGCCTTCTCTAGTGGAATGGCTTCTGTTCCAACCCACCCAGCTTGCTGTAATTAAGCAGGCCACCCATCAGTGGTCTGGTATCTGTGACTCCAAGAGTTAACAAAAGAGTGACATGGGAGAAGACAGAAGGTGGAAATTCTTTCTCTGGGCTTGGAAGAGTTCCAGAAAGGTGGGATGTTAGCTAGGCGAGAGACGGAACAATTCCGCGAGGCTGAATTCCTGCTCAGTACGAACAGATCATAGAATCATAGAATCATAGAATGGTAAGGTTGGAAGGGACCTCAAGGATCATCTAGTTCCAACCCCCTGCCATAGGCAGGGACACCTCCCACTAGTACAGCTCACTCAAGGCCTCCTCCAACCTGGTCTTGAACACCCCCAGGGAGGGAGCAGTCACAGCCTCCCTGGGCAACCTGTGCCAGTGCCTCACCACCCTCACTGCAAAGAACTTCCTCCTGACATCCAGTCCAGTTTAGCCTCAATTGATTTTATTCTTGATTGATCTTGGTTCCTCTGAGGATGATGAGGATGAAGAAAATTCTAAGCTAAAATTCAGAAAGGTGCAGCAAGAAAGTTTCTGGTACATGGTGGAGTTCAGTCACACAGATGAAGTAGCTGAGATCTTTCAGGATGTTGATCTCAAAAGCTGTACTGAAAAGACACCATGTTCCCCATCTGACAATCCTGGTGCAGCTCCTTCTGCCTTTCTGTCCTCCATACTGTACATGCTGTCTAGTGTATTATGTCCATGCAGGCATCTGCCCTCTGCTTCTTACAGGAAATGTTGCTTTGGTATCTGACAGCTTGAACACTCTAGATATGAGAGCAAGATATGACCTCTGAAACACCAGGTACAGAAGCCAGAAGCAGAAGGTTCCCATCTCGGTTTAATCGTCTTTGGCCACTACTGCAGCAGCTAAGGGTGAACCAATGGTTCTTCTAAAACCTGTTTTTATTCCATTCACCTCACTTTTACATTAAACCAGAATCAGAAAGTCTCATAAATCTTAGGGCTTCATGATTCTGTAGATCATGTGCCTACAGGCAGTGTCCTAGATACTTAAGGACTGTGATGAGTGAAGGGCTCAAGGTGACTGACTTCAGAACCAGGCTGCCCAGGGAGTTCATGCATACCCCCTCCCCGGATGTGTTCAAGACCAGGTTGGATTCACAGATTCATAGAATACCAGGCTGTAAGGGACCTCAAGGATCATCTAGTCCTACCTTTCAGGGTAAGAATGTAGTTTAAATGATATGGCCCAGCACCTTGTCAAGATGGGCCTTGTAACTGTCTAATGTGGTGTGATTCACATTGAAATAAACTCCCTTGGGCATTTATGCTGATGTCTGATAGTCTGAATGGTGAAAAACTTTTTTCTGTCATCCAGTCTGAATCTCCCCAGCACAACTTGTCCCCATTACCCTTTGTCTTTACTGTATGGCTCTTTGTAAAAAGGGTATCTCCCTCCTCATGATAGTTGCCCTTTATGTACCCGTAAGTGGTTATGAGGTCTTCCCTAAGCCTTCTTTTCTCAAGGCTGAACAAAACCCAGGATTTTGGTGGGACCTTGAGCGACCTGGTCTAGTGGAAGGTGTCCCTGCCAATGGCAGGGAGGTTGGAACTAGATGATCTTTAAGGTCCCTTCTGACCCAAACCGTTCTGTGAATCTATTAATTCTATAAAATCTAGTTAGTTTAGCTGTGCTGCTCTTCATCATCGAAGGGCAGACCGTATTTCCCCATCTGTCTAATTCTGTTGTAAAAAAATTAACCTTGTGGCTGAGCATACCTGCATCTTCATATGCTTCTACATGAGCATCAGCTAAGCAAAGGGTAGAATATCCAGTGAACTGCAAACAATGTCTCATCTTCAGCATTATTTCTGAAGATGGTGATTTACTTCTTATTTCTTGAACCTGTTTCTTTACGTTTTTAAAGTGCCCCTTGCAAAGTACTAACAAGACTCCTACTCAGAGACCTCAAAGCACATTCCCACTTTTTCACCTCTAATGCACCATAATGGAAACTATGTCCCCAGTAACACATCTGTGAGCACAGCACAAAGAAGAACCTATAGCTACAACTCAGAAACACAGTGATACTATGAGATTAAAGAAATAAAGAAGAGAAGATTTACCTGGTTGAGATCAAAGATATCAAACACTCGTTTAATGTACACATCTCCCTGTGGATCCAGCCCTTGCAGACCCACGAGTTTCTTGAATTCATGGAGACTAAGCAGGCCAGATGGGCATTCTCTCATAAATTTGCTGTAAAAATGGTGCATCTCTGGGACAGGGCCATCACCTAGCAATGATTCGTTGACACCCATGGTGCTATGCAGAAAGTGTCTCTTGGCTTTGTGTTCACATTTATGTCCCTCAGGTTCAGAGGCTTGCTCATGACCAGGAACTGAAACAAATACTGCATTTAAATGGCCAAGGTAAACCTCTTACAGCTTAAGCTGCTATTTTTATTTAATGACTATCTGTGCACGTATGAGATTACCTGTAATGCCCAGTTCTAAACCAGATGGGATTTCAGAATGTTGTTAAAGTAGAAGTAAAGAGGGCCACACTCAAATTAGGGTTCATCAGGAGCCAGACTCTCCCAATGGCTACAAATATGCATATTAGAAGAATTAAAAATGAGGAGAACTCAAAATGGTTGACTTTGAATGATAGTAATCCATGAGATGCAGAGATGTGGTGCTGAGGAGGTTTAGGTTGGACATTAGAAGAAAATTCTTTAGTAAAAGGTTTTATCAAACACTGGAACAGGCTGCCCAGAGCAGTGGTTGAATCCCCTTCCATGGAGGTATTTAAAAGATGTGGTGCTGAGGGGCATGGTTTAGCACCAGACTTGGTAGAGAATGGTTGGATTCCATGATCTTAATGGCCTTTTCCAACTGAAACAATTCTATACAGCCACATGTAAAAGCCTAATCCTGGACTGGCTGCAAGGAATTTTTGCTCTAAATAAGCATGGGAAAAGCTGAGGGTAAACAGACAAACGTATCATTATCTTCCCTCTCTTATAAGTGGATGGACTTTGTAATCTTAGAGGTATTTTCCAACCAGTCCAATTTTATGATTCTGTGATTCTATGGAGCCAGAGCCCTTTGAATTCCTCCTTGAGTCATTTCTTGTCATGAATATGTCGCACGGTATCTGTTTGAGGGCAGCTGCAGCCTACTTCTTTTCTATGAGCACGGATGCCCAGATAAAACACACAGCTTTGGTCACCTTGTGGTCACCTTAGCTTTTTGACAGAACCTGAGCATAAGAGGAAGCTTTGACAGCAACTTCTTTAACAAGAATCAACTTGGTCTGGTGAGTGAGTTAAATTCAAATTTCCTTGCTGTCGATTAATGCTGTTGTCCTGTGTTTTATTTTACAGCTTTCAGGACCTAAATTCCTTCTTCCCCAGTGAGGTCAAGAAAGGGTGAGGTATCAGTAGCTCTTCTGCACTGCTTAGTTTCTATACAAGGAGATGAGATGAGCAGCTCAGGAGCATTACTGTAGCACAGAAAAAATTGGAGCTATAAATACCAGTATAAAACTATAGGTTGGTAGAGATGCAGGAACAAGATGCTCCCACTCTCTTATCCTTTTAGTGTATAATCACACGGTAGAGTTAAAGAGCACAGTTCTGTGAGATGCTAAGTGCCTTAGAGGAACCACCTCCCTTCAGCCCAGCTTCAGCCAGAGAGTAACCAATATCTTACAGAATCAGGTCAGTTTTGGAGAAGAACTCCCATAACACTTAATGGGTTGTGCTACAGCTCTCTCCATAAGGACACCATCAAATTTAATCAAATATTTCAAAATGGGGCATACAAGATAGAAAGCTTGAATGCTTCTCAGGTGTTGATGCACTTTAGAAGATCAGATGATACAGATATTAGCAAAGTTAACCCAAACTGGCTCAGCAGCCAAAGGACATACAGTAAACTGGGTAGTTGATGTGTTGCCTTTCCCTCAGAGACCATCGTTGAGCCCTGTGTGATCCCCAGTGACTGAGGGCAAGTGAGGACACGTCTTCAGTGGGCACCTTGTCTGTGGGTGAGTGCCAGCTGGTATAGTGAGGGCAAGAGAGAAGGAAGTGAGGCCAAGGGAGGTGAAAGGAAATAAGCAGACAAACCTCTTGGTTGTGCACAGTCTAACAAGAATCCTGATTTTTCTTCATCAGCGATCATGTCTTACTCTTAGAACAATGAACAATGTTGTGTCAAACACCAGAGACAGGCAGAAGCAAGGAGTGGAACGTAAGCAGGCCACAAATTTTTCATAGTGTGATTAGGTTAAGAACTGTCCCATCAGTAAGTTAGCCAGTATTAGTCATCCTCTCTTCTCTCTTGTACATGGGTTGGTGACAACTCTCCTGCATCTCTTCGCATCACCTTGTTCAAATGCTGTTCACAGGACCCCACTGTGGCACGGGGAACTTGGGAGTTGCTCACATCCATTGATATCTCTTTGCTCCCCTCTGTTTTCTCCACCTAAAGCCCCCACATGCTTCCTCTCCTGCATGCTTCCAACAAGTATTTCCTGGGGAACTGTGTGCAGTTCTGGAGCCCTCAGCACAGGAAGGACATGGAAGTGTTGGAACGGGTCCAGAGGAGGACCACAAAGATGATCAGAGGGCTGGAGCAGCTCTGCTATGAGGACACGATGAGAGAGTTTGGGCTCTGCAGCCTGGAGAAGAGAAGGCTTCGAGAAGANCAAGGCCAGGTTAGATGAGGTCTTGAGTGAGCTGTACTAGTGGGAGGTGTCCCTGCCTATGGCAGGAGGTTGGAACTAGATGATCCTTGAGGTCCCTTCCAACCTTACCATTCTATGATTCTATGAAGCATACCCATGGTGCCTGAGGCACATGACAGACTGAAAGACGGGGCCTTGGAAGTCAGATTTTGATCATAATTTCCAGAATTATGGTGAAAAAACTTAACAAGGGAATGTTAAAGTTGGAATGATTTTAAAGTGATACCTGTTTTCAGGATCATAGAATTGTTTTGGTTGGAGAAGACCTCTAAGATCATTGAGTCCAAACATCAATGCAATACTACCATGGCCATTAAACCATTTCCCAAAGTGCCATGTTCACACACTTCTTGAACAACTCCAGGGACAATGACTCCACCACCTCCCTGGGCAGCCTGTTCTAATGCCTGACCACTCTTGCAGAAAAGAAATCTTTTGCAATATCCAACCTAAACCTCCCCTAGCACAATTTCAGGGCATTTCCTCTCATTCTATTGCCTGATACTAGGGAGAAGAGACCGACCTCCACCTCACTCCAACCTCCTTTCAGGGAATTGTAGAGAGCAATGAGGTCTCCCCTCAAGTTTCCTCTTCTCCAGGCCAAACAACCCCAGTTGCCTCAGATGCTCCTCATAATTCCTGTTCTCCAGACCCTTCACTAGCTTTGTTGCCCTTGAACTCCCTTTAGTTTAATAAAATAACTGAAATACCTGCAAAATACTTCAAAATGCATGGTGAAAAAGAGATCTGATTATAGTTCAGTCTCACAGCATCCCTCACCCCTATTAGAGCACTGACAGTTTGTAATACTTAACAATACACCTGACAAAAAGAAAGGTAAGCTTTATGTGGCACAAATAGGTTAAAGTTTATAACCCACTGCATAGTTTTTAATCCCTTTAACATGCTGACAGACAAAAGGTGTGCTGAGAGAGTGGAAATTCTACAGAAACCACCTGCTCCAGAAACCATCAGCAGTGAAATATTTCTACTTTTATAAATAAAAGCAGAAAAAATAATGGCAACATGCTGAAGAAGTGAACAGAACAAAGACAGTTCATAGATTCATGGAATGGTTTGGGTTGGAAGACTGTAAAGACCATCTAGTTCCAATGACTGTGGGTAGGGACACCTCCTTCCACTAGATCGGATTGCTCAAGGTCTCATCCAACCTGGCCTTGAACATCTCCAGGGAGGGGTTATCAACCTCCCTGGGCAACCTGTTCTGGTGTCTCAGCACCCTCACTGTAGAGAATTTCTTTCTGTTATCCAGTCTAAATCTCCTCTCTTCCAACTCAGTCGATTGCTCCTCATCCTACCACCACAAGTCCCTGTAAAAATTTGCTCCCCAGCTCTCCTGGAGCTCCCTTCAGGCACTGGAAGGCTCCTCTGAGATCTGCCTGGAGACTTCTCTTCTCCAGGTTGAATAGCCCCAATGCTCACAGCCTGTCCCTATAATGGAGGTGCTTCAGCCCTCTGATCATCTGATCATCCTCTGGAGTCTTCAAAGTGCACTCAAGCAATGGGTATAGAGATGAGTTTGGCAGCCCAGTGGAGCAACTCCAAACGAGCTACTTGTATCAAACTGAACTGACGCTAAAGAGTAAGGTAAAGCATCTATTGAAATCTATGTTAGAGACACCAAGAAGCTGTAAAATATTCTGGCAATTAAGAAAAAGATACAAACAAGCAACAGTGGGACTATGTACTGGCACTGAAAATGACAGTCCTGAAATAAAGAATTTTTTTTTTCTTTTCTTTTTAAAGAAAGAAAGTAAATATGAAGTCATCATTCCTGGAGGTGTTGAAAAAACTCATTGACATGGAACTTTATGACGTGGTTTATTGGTCATGGTGGTATTGGGGTAACTATTGGGCTCAATGATCTTAGAAGTGTTTTCCAAAGTAAATTATTCCATGATTCTCTAATTTCTATGAAAGCCCTGGTAAATGTTCTGAACAGGAGGGAGAGGCTATTCCACCTCTTTGTGGAGGAAATCTATCTTTGCACTGTGGCTCACCTTAAACTTTGTAAATATTTCAATGATGGTGCTAAATTCTGCTTGGTCCTCCTTCTGTGCATGTTAAAAGCAGGAGGACCAAAGTAGCCTTTCCTTCTGTATCTTTACCAGAATGGTAAGAGTTCAGCCTGCTTCATAAACCAGAAAGCTTTTACCCCAATAAGACAAGATTTAAATAGAACATAACCCCTAATCTCTCTGCCTCAGAAGAGTCACCAAATTCTTGCTAACTCAAGTATGGAGATGAGGAAAAGAGAGGTCACCACTACTTTCTATGGGATTTTAACCATGGCATCTACAGAAACATTTGTGTGAATATGTGGTAGAAACATAGAATGGTAGGGGTTGGAAGAGACCTCTGAAGACACACAATTGGTTCATTGTTCTGTCACTGAAACCACTGATGAAGCTCTGGGACAGTTTTCCTAGTTCAGTCACATTCTTTGTTTTCTTACTGCTGCATTTTTACAGGCGAACATCTTGGGTTGAAGTGACTTGATGATCATAGAATCATAGAATGGTAAGGTTGGAAGGGACCTCAAGGATCATCTAGNGACCTTGTAAATAATCCTTCCCCAGCCTTCCTGTAAGCCCCCTTCAGATACTGGAAGGCTACTATCAGGTCCCCTCGAAGCCTTCTCTTCTCCAGGCTGAAGAGCCTCAACTCTCTCATAGCAGAGCTACTCCAGCCCTCTGATCATCTTTGTGGCCCTCCTCTGGACCCACTCCAACACTTCCATGTCCTTCCTGTGCTGAGGGCTCCAGAACTGCACACAGTACTCCAGCTGGGGTCTGACAAGAGCAGAGTAAAGTGGCAGAATCCCCTCCCTTGCCCTGCTGGCCACGCTTCTCTTGATGCAGCCCAGCACTCGGTTGCTGTCTGGGCTGCATGTGCACACTGCAGGCTCATGTTGAGCTTTTCATCAACCCAGACTCCAAGGTCCTTTTCCTCAGGGCTGCTCTCCAGCCATTCCCCACCCAGCCTGGATTTGTGCTTGGGATTGTGCCTACCCAGGTGCAGGACCTTACACTTGGCCTTGTTGAATTTCATGAGGGCGAGGTTGATGATCTTGGAGGTTTTTTCCATCCTTAATGACTCTGTGAGTATGGATTTAAAACTGAAACTGAAACAGAAGACAATGGCCATTTAAAACTACATCTACAGATCCCAGTGATGTCCAGTTCTTGTTTGTCCCCCTGCTTCACTATTCCTGACATGGAGGTTATGAGTGGAGCACAGTGATAGTGGTCTATGAATCTGAGTTAAAGACTGAACACAATGAGGGCTTACTCCTGAAACTGTTACTTTAATCAAGGCTTCCAGATGCAAAAGAGATCCAACCTCCTTGGTCTGACAGATGACACTGGAATGTTTTGGTTTAGTACCTAATGCAAATTCACTGATTTTCATAGATCCATAGACTGGTTTGTGTTGGAAGGAACATTAAATATCATCTTGTTCCAATCCCCCCTGCCTTCGGCAGAGACACCTCCCAGTAGACCAGGCTGCTCAAGACCCTATCCAACCAGGGAGGAGGCATTCACAACCTCCCTGGGTAATGTGTTCCAGTGTCTCACCACCCTCACTGTCAAGAATTTATTCCAAATACCCAGTCTATACTTCCCTTCTTACAGCACAAAGGCCATTGCCCTTGTAAAAAGTCCCTCCCCAGCTTTCTTGTAGCCCCCTGAAGCCAGGGCTGCACCTTGCCGTGTGGGTGTCAGGAAAATGCAAGTGGGACCAGTAACCTCTGATTAAGGTCAGAGCAGCAGTGTCATGACTGTTAAACTGTTGCTTTTAAATGGCAATGTTAGAAATGAAGAAAAAGAATCCTATCACCTAGGGAAAATCTGAGAAGCCAATTAAGTGTTCTGGCTCCAGCTGGGAGAAATAAAAAGAAAAGAAATCCTCAAAATCTTGCATGCTGATGATCAGGGGAGGAAAGAGAGGAAAAACCTCATTTGCTTAGGTTTATAGAAAATAATTTCATAAATTATTGTTTCAAAAGTCTTCAGACTCTTTGTGTTGAGGGTAACATCTCTGAATTAACCCCCACCCCAACCACACAGTCTGTTTTTGTGAAGGATTTTTGGCTTAGACAAATTGGATTTATCCAGTTAATAATGTTACATGCTGATCCTTAAACAATTCCAAATCCCAGCTTCCTGTTTTTAGCTTCCCACACAGAATATTAAAACACCTCCTTTCTTTCTTTCTTCCTTATTTTATTTCTTTTTCCTGCTCTCCCTCTAAACCTCCCAGCAATTAAATCCACCAAGTTAAGCATTTTGGAAGAGAGAAAAATGAAGCCAGTAGAGAGACAGATATCAGTGAACATTTAATTAAAAGGGGAAGCTGTCTTCCCTAATTAGGTGAGGTTGTTCTGACTGGAGGGTGTTCCCCTTGGTGCCTGAAGTCTTTCCTAGACCAAGTAGATGCTGATCAACTTGCATCTCCTAGTGGCTCTGGTTAGCAAAGCAAGGGTTTGCTGCTGAAGAGATGTGGATATTTCTGTCTGGTAATCCCTGTCCAAGTGCTTTTCTGGGCCAGGGGGAGAGGCAGGGTCTGATCTCTCCTTGTTCCTGCAGCTGAGTAAAGACCATATTAATTCCCACTTGTTGCTTTTTCCCAGCTGTTCCAGGTGGAGAACAAATGACTCACTAAGATTTTAACTACCTCTTTTTAACTAAGATTTTAACTACCTCTACAACACTTTTTCTCCACACTTGCATTTGAGTTCCACAAGGGTTTCAATTAATGCACGAAAAAAGGAAGAGACACTATTTCCTCCTCCCACTCTTGGAACATTTACTTGTCCTCTCTTTATGTTTGTGCCTTAATTTTGTTAGTTTTAGTTTTCAGTTGTTATACATTTCACTTACCTATTCCCTCTTTGAGAAAGCTGCTCTTTACTTATTTTTTTCCTGGGTATTACTGTGTTTGGTTTGCTTTGGCTTGGTTTTTTTTAGTTTGTTGGTTTTATTTTTAACTACACTTTCTCCACTACATTTCTTTATAGGATCTTGAAAATATCAAGAGTCTTCTTACTTTTAACATCTTTGTCAGTGACATGGACAGAGGAATCAGTGCACCCTCAGCAAATTTGCAGATGACATCAAGCTGTGTGGCACAGTCGACTTGCTAGAGGGCAAGGATCCATCCAGAGGGACCTAGACGTGCTGGAGAGGTGGGCCCAGGCCAAACTCATGAGATTCAGCAAGGCCAAGTGTAAGGTCCTGCACCTGGGTAGGCACAATCCCAAGCACAAATCCAGGCTGGGTGGTGAATGGCTGGAGAGCAGCCCTGAGGAAAAGGACCTTGGAGTCTGGGTTGATGAAAAGCTCAACATGAGCCTGCAGTGTGCACATGCAGCCCAGACAGCAACCGAGTGCTGGGCTGCATTAAGANGCTGGAGCAGCTCTGCTATGAGGACAGGCTGAGAGAGTTGGGGCTCTGCAGCCTGGAGAAGAGAAGGCTTCGAGGGGACCTGATAGTAGCCTTCCAGTGTCTGAAGGGGACCTACAGGAAGGCTGGGGAGGGACTATTGACAAGGTCTTGCAATGCCAGGACAAGGGGCAATGGGTTTAAACTGGCAGAGGGCAGATTTAGACTGGATGTCAGGAGGAAGTTCTTTGCAGTGAGGGTGGTGAGGCACTGGCACAGGTTGCCAAGGGAGGTTGTGGCTGCTCCCTCCCTGGAGGTGTTGAAGGCCAGGTTGGAGGAGGCCTTGAGTGAGTTGTACTAGTGGGAGGTGTCCCTGCCTATGACAGGGAGTTGGAACTAGATGATCCTTGAGGTCTCTTCCAACCTTACCATTCTATGATTCTATGATTCTAAGTTCTGAGCTGGGTTTCTAATCCAGAAGACACGTGCTTGTTGATTAAACTCCACATGAGTCGGGCTCTTGTTAGAGAAGTGTGGGTCTAGTCAGAGTGATCAAAAGTAGCCTGAGAATACTGTTCCTGAGAAAGCTGGTGCCAAGTCATGAAAGTTCCAAATGTGCTACTCTTGGCAAGCTGGTGTGCCAACAGTCATGCTTCTTACGTAAATGGTTTCTCTAAGCCAGCCTGAAGCCCCATGGAATGACTTCACAGGAGACATACATTACAGCACACCAGTATCCACATCATATCAAACTAAACAGACATGGTGTGAATCCCAAAAGGGAATCTTATGAAATCCTGGCATGTGGCTTTGGAGATCTTGGTCCTTATTTGCTACAGGCTTTGCAGAGAGGCTGTCATGAAACTTTATTCAAGGCAGGAGATAATTAGAATTGAGCTACAGCTTATCTGGGTTCTCTGTGTTCTATCCAAATCATAGAATTGTCTTGGTTGGAAGAAACCTCTTAAGATCACTGAGTCCAACTGTCAAATCAAGACTACCATGGCCATTAAACCATATCCCAAAGTGCCATATCCACCCATTTCTTGAACACCTTCAGGGACAGTGACCCCCACCACCCCCCTGGACAGCCTGTTCCAGTGCCTGATGACTCTCACAGTAAATCTATACCTCCTCTGGCACAATTTCAATCATGTAGGCGTACTGTTGGAATGTCACTAAATATACTATGCTATCACTATTTCATACAATTTTTTCCCTATTACTATAAAGGAAAAGCATTCACAGATTCACAGAATGCATGAGGTTGGAAGAGACCCTCAAAGGTCATTTTGTCCATTCCCCCTGAAGTGAGCAGGGACATCTCAAACCAGAGTGAGTAGCTATAGCTGAATCAATTAACTTCTCTATATTCACAGAATCATAGATTAATAGAATGGTTTGGGTTGGGAAGGACCTTAAAGTTCATCTACTTCTAACACATTCCACTAGAGCAGGTTGCTCAAGGCCTCATCCAGCCTGGCCTTGAGCCGCTCCAGGAAGGGGGCATGCACAACCTCCCTGGGCAACCTGTTCCAACATGTCAACACCCTCACTGTAACGAATTTCTTTCTGATATCCACTCTAAATGTCCCATTTTCCAGCTTCAGTCCATTCCCTCTCATTCATGTTTAAGTCTTTCCAGCCAGTGAATTACACAAATAAGTGGTACAAGGAGAAAAAAACTTGCCAAGCTTTTATCTGGGAGTAGATGCTACATTCTGCATATTATTTCCATCTGCAAAAGGATGTATATCAGCCAATATGTACATGACTGTTCTAGATGTACCATTCTGGCTGTTTAGACATCCTGCTGTCTAAATTACTTTTCCTGCAACAGCTCAATTAAGAAAATACATAATGAAATCTATGCCTCAGAATGCAGTAGCTAATGGGGGACTGTAACAATATCTTTGAGAACAGGGAATGAATATCAGATCTTTATTGGGAGCTCATGATTAAATAATGAAGTTATAAGCCTAGCATAAGTATTTTTATAGTGGATTTTATGAAGCCATAAAAGGCCAAATCGTTGTTTAATTTCAATAAAATGTGGGGAAGTCTTCCAAATGGATAAAACATTGAAACATCTTTTGGAACATTAATTGAACAAGGTCTTCTGGGAACAGTAGAACAAAAGCCTTGGTTTGTACAGGCTGAGTCTTTTGTCCCCTGAGTCTTCATACTCTAGCACCCCAGTTCCATCCTTCATCCTCACCAGGCAAAGGAGACAAGTGCCTGATTCTTTGGCCAATAAAGCTGTTGCCTTATATGATGAATAAAAGCTGAATTCTGCAGAAGAAAAGAATCCATTCTGGGTGTGTTCCTACTGCTCAGCTGCCAATTTTCATGAAGACTTTAGGAACTGCTAGCTGAAGTGTCTTGTCTTAGAAATGTCATTGAAACATGCCAGTTGATTGAAAGGTTGTGGGGAAACAAGAGAAGGGAATCAGAGACTGGTAGATAGGACTGTGCAGCAGTTAAACTGTGATGTGTGTATAACTTGACAAGTTTAATACATAGGTCTTAATAGTCACCAGATCACAGAATGGTGGGGATTGGAAGTGACCTCTGGAGGTCATTGAGTCCAACCCCTCTGCCAAGGCAATATCACATAGAGAAGGTCACACAGGAATGTGTTCAGAAGAGTTCAGAGTGTTGGAGGGTTGGAGTGTTTCCAAAGAAGGAGATTCTACCACCTCTCTGGGCAGCCTTTTCCAACAGCCTTAAATGATAGAAGTTCCTCTTCATGTTTAGATGGAAGTTCCTGTGTTCAAGGTTGTGCCCATTACCCCTTGTCCTGTCACTGGGCACCTCTGAAAAGATAACCTGAGCAAGCTGCTGCCTGAGTGCTAAGCTTTTTGTGCTGGGAGGGGTGCCCTATGACTAATAACTTGTGAAAAACCAACCACAGATTCAAAGGATCATTTAAGTTGTAAAAGACCTTCAAGATCATCAAGTTCAACCATTGACCTTACTCTGCCAAGTCTACCAATAAACCATGTCCTCAAACACCACATCTGCACAGCTTTCTGCAAAGGTTTCTAAAGTTTTAGTTGCTGTCTAGACATGAGGGTTATTAGAGAGGTAAAAGCATCTGCACATAGCTAAAACTGAAGATGTCTTGGGGCTTGCTTGAGAGAGAACTTGGAACGGTTCTTCCATGAGTTGTGATGTGATTGAAAGAGACTAAAGTTTAGTAAAGCCAACAACACACACTACCTCCNAAAAAAAAAAAAAAAAAAAAAAAAAAAAAAAGACTCAACCCCCCCAGAAAGTTCCCCAGATTTTTAATGCAGAGCACCTTCCCTGTTTAGACAAGTCTTAGGTTCATGTAACTTAAAGGGAAAAACCCCAAGCTGTAGAAAGTTCCCCAGCTTTTTAACATGGAGTTCTTTCCCTACTGAGGTAGGTTACAGGTTCACATAACTCCCCCAAACTCCCAAACAAACCCAAACTCCATAACTGTCCCCCAGCTTTTTAATGTGGAGCTGTTTCCCTATCGAGACAGGTCTTGGGTTCACCTGAGGCTTGTCTTACTGGAAAATTATTAGCTACTTTTGCAAAATATTGTTTTGCCTTACAGAACAGCACCCTAAATATAGTAGACATGGAAAAAGATTCTTCACAGGTATCTAAAAAGCAAATGCAAGCTCTATATACAAATTCTATGATTCTATATACACATTCTATGATGATTCTCATTAGTGTAAGGAATTTAAGGAAGTAGAGAAAATGATTAATGTTGGTTACATTCAGTAATACAGGGAAAGGTTAGTGGAGTAAGATGGTGAAGAGCAACCCTACCCTGGCAGTGTCTGATTTATCCTGCTCTCTGCCTGCTACAGCCACACCATTTGCTGAGTCCAACAGATATTTTCAAATGTGTTGATCAATACCAGTAATAGTGGCAGGTTCTCCACTGCCTGTCCTCTGCAAGGCATTGCTGCTGGCACAGAACTATTTGAAGGCCACTTTGTTCTTCCCTCTCCTCACCCTCACCTATCTCGTGGCAAACACTTACTTTCCCTGTACCTGGTTCTGCACTGGTATCATCTTGACAGAAGCCTGGTGTGCTGGTTTGAGGCTAATAGGAATATTTTAATAAAGAAAATTACACTAGAGGTTGTGAAAGGAAAACAATGGTGATGTCCACTTCACTCATAGGCTTGCTGAGATGTTTGGGAAAAATAACTCAGAACATTAATTAGATAAGGCAGTCTCTGTCTGTCTCTGGGGGCACAGCTTGTGGGGTGGTCTAGCTTCTGGTTCCTCTATGCCAATTAATCTTCACTAACCACTTTCCTTCTAACCCCCCTGGCTGATCCTCCAAACTCATCTTGCACATAAGGCAAACCTTGTGGTAAAGTATAGAGGTGGGGAGAAGGTGGAAGGGTGGTTGGGAGCCCCTCCTGGGGTCTCTGATTTCTGGGAGGGGAGTTGTGTTGCTGTATTCCCTTTAACTTGTCTATGTCTCTAACTATTCCTGTCTATAGTGTATATCTCTGCTTGTACATTGTGCTGAGCTGGAAATAGAGCTTCAGTCCTTAACTTCCAGCTGACTGAGTTCTTTCTAGTCTGGGTCATTTTACAAAGTGGGGGAGGGTCAAGGAACTCCCAAACCATCACACCTGACTTTCAAAAAGTGGTCTCTTAATCTTCCTGTTTTCTGAAAAGCAAATACAAGAAGCTGCAGCCTTGTTTTTCTGAAACATCCTGGCATGTGGCTTCTGAGACATCCTCACCTTGTTTGAGAAGTTGCTTTAGAACTTCTAGTTGATTTTAAAAATCTGCCTAAAAAAAGAAAGTTTGGAAATTTTCCCAACTATTACCTGAGAGCACTGAAGTGTTAAGGGCTTTTTGCAGTCCCCATGAAAGATAAACTGACGAAAAGTCTTGGGTGAGCTCAGATGTTGTCCAAATCAAGGAGTTAGCACTGATAAAACTTTGCTGGGGAACACGATGCCTTTTTTTTTTTTGTTAACTGAACAGAACACAGGAAGCTGAGAATTTCTGCTAGATTTCATATTGATAGGCTGGAAGTTTGCTTACCGGCTGTTATTAGCACATTTAGTGAGGTAAGTGAGTCTACTTAAGCAAGTTGCTTCCTATTTAACCATCTGGTAACTGGTTGGAGGGAAGAGAAAAACATGTCAGTGTAAAGGTTTGGGAGTTCCCTGCTCTCCACACTTTGTAAAATGACCCAGACTAGAACTCAACTGGCTGGAAGTTAAGGACTGAAGCTCTATTTACAGCTCAGCACAATGTACACAATGTATTGGTTTGGGATTTTTGGGTTTTTGATGTTAGGTTTTCTACGAAGACATCCTGTCTGTTCTAGGAAATAGATTCTGATCATGCAATATTGGCAATTCAGTATAAACCTTACTGGAGTGAACAATAACCACTTTCTTAGAAGGTACAGATGTCTCTCCACTTCTTTTGCAGCATTTGACAGAATATCTTATTCTGATTTAAGAAGTGAATAACAAGATGCAGATTTCTGGATGGGTCTCCTGGCTAGAGGGGATGTGTATAACCACTGAGCTGGAAGAAGGTAAGACAGCGATGCAACTGCAGCTGCTGAACTGGAAGAAGGTAAGACAGCAATGCAACTGCAGCTGCTGAACTGGAAGAAGGTAAGACAGCAATGCAACTGCAGCTGCTGAGCTGGAAGAAGGTAAGACAGCAATGCAACTGCAGCTGCTGAACTGGAAGAAGGTAAGACAGCAATGCAACTGCAGCTGCTGAATCAATGCCTTTGGGATGACCTAGAATGTTAACCAGTAAAATTGGAATGATAGATCAAAAGCAGGCAGATGTGCCTTTGGAAGAGAGGGATTGACTGATCCCAAGCTAAGCCACAGAAGGTGCTCAGTATTAATCCCGTGACAGAAGGTGATAGAAGAAGTCATATTGTGTCTGTGTGGCATATTCTTAAAGCATTAACACCTACGGATCCAGCCAAATGCTTGCTGCTGTACAAAATGATTTGTCGAGAAGCATTATATAAATAGATCTTCAAGTTATGAACACACACTGAAAGTAACAGTAAAAAAAAGAGTTTCAAAGATAAGAAACTATTCAACAGGCATCAGGTTGCCTGTATGCCACCTTCAAAATGACAAAATGTGCTGGGAATGGAGCGTTCCAAATTGTTTGCCTTATGCTCATGTTTATTTTTCCAACGTTTTCTACCTCTGAATCATTTCCATTCCCTCTGAACAGTCAACACTGGAATCCTTCTGAGACATTGCACCGAATGCAGGAGAGGAAACAACCATAAGCAAGCCAGCGAATTCAGAACGAATTCTTACCTTATTCATGTCAAATGTATAAAATACTTGTTCAACATAGTTGTTAGCTTCTGGAGTAAGTCCGTGTAGATCCAGGACATGTTTAAATTCATGCAGACAAAGTTGTCCAGATGGGCACTCCTTCATAAATTTTGTGTACCAGTGGTGAATTTCCATAGCATTTATGTCATCCGCTGATCCAGCAGCCCCCATGGCATCGAACATACCAAGTTACCTTTTTCAGCATTTATTCATCCAAATGTTCATTCTTGCTTCCCAGCAATGATCACTCAAACACCAACTCTGCCTCTAAGAGGCACTTTAAACCTCTTACAGGTCACTACCAATATAGACTAAGTAAATATAGCACCCTAGCAAGATTACTGGTGCCCAGTTTTAGCGCATCATGGTTTTATCAGCTGGTTACTGTCTCTGTGCACAGTCAGGTTCCAGAGCGTCAGCAACTTTTCACAGAATCACAGAATTGTTTTGGTTGGGAAAAAAAATCCTCCAAGATCATTGAGTCCAACCATTGACTCAACACCACCATGGCTATTAAACCATGTCCCTGAGTGCTATGTCCACACATTTCTTGAACACCTCCACGGATGGTGACTCCACCAGCATCCTGGGCAGTCCGCTCCAATGCCTGATCACTCTTGCAGGAAACAAATATTTTTCCTGGCATAATTCTAAGCCATTTCTTCTTGTTCTGCCACCTGATACTAGAGAGTAGAAACCATCTTGCATTGGCATCTGTCTTGCCAAAGCTATCTAAACTGGATGAATATTGACAAGCAGTGATTTTTGAGAGTAGTTTTTTAATTTTTGTTTTCATAATTCTTAGGTTCCTTTTGTGCAGCTTCCTTGTAGCAACTGTTTTTTCACTTTTGTGACTTATGGAGTGTGCACATGCAGCCCAGACAGCCAATCAAGTCCTGGGCTGCATCAAGAGCAGTGTGGCCAGCAGGGCAAGGGAGGGGATTCTGCCCCTTTACTCTGCTCTCCTCAGACCCCACCTGGAGTACTGTTTGCAGTTCTGGAACCCTCAGCACAGGAAGGACATGGAAGTGTTGGAGCGGGTCCAGAGGAGAGCCATGAAGATGATCAGAGGGCTGGAGCAGCTCTCCTGTGAGGACAGACTGAGAGAGTTAGGGCTCTGCAGCCTGGAGAAGAGAAGGCTTCGAGGGGACCTGATAGTAGCCTTCCAGTATCTGAAGGGGACCTACAGGAAGGCTGGGGAGGGACTATTGACAAGGTCTTGCAACACCAGGACAAGGGGCAATGGGTTTAAACTGGCAGAGGGGAGATTTAGACTGGATGTTAGGAGGAAGTTCTTTCCAGTGACGGTGGTGAGGCACTAGCACAGGTTGGCCAGGGAGGTTGTGACTGCTCTGTTCCTGGAGGTGTTCCAGGCCAGATTGGATGGTGCCTTGAGCAACCTGGTCTAGTGGAAGGTGTCCTTGTCCAGTAGGCTTGGAACTAGATGATCTTCAAGGTCTCTTCCAACCCAAACCATTCTATGATTGTATAACCAAACTTTGACCTCAGCTTTTTCTCCATAGCAAAGTTCTCACTAAGTCTCTCTCAGTGTCGTATGCTAGCATCATCTGCAATCAACAGAAAGATGATGTTTGGACCATTTACAATTTTCTTCTGATCACACCACACCTTTGCTGTGGTGACAGGTAAACATCTTAAAATCATGTAACTGTTTTGGTTGGAAAAGACCTCTAAGATCATTGAGTCCAACTATCAATCTTAGCTGTGGACTTAAAGATTACAGACTACCAAAGTGAAAAGCTTTATTTTTCCTTAATGTCAAAACAGCCTTTCTGGAATTCTTGGAACACTCTTGCAGAATAATTTGAAAAAGGATCACTGAGATTCCTTTAAAAAAGAAAAAAAAGAACATTTGTGTAGTTGTACTGTGAAGCTGATCAACACAAGTAGTTTACAGGTTAAAAGTAATTAATAGTTAACAAAAAACTAAATAGACATTTTTGTGGAGGGAAGCTCATTAAGCTTGCTGATTGAATTTATTTGAGTGGCCACAGCTGCTAGAAGAAGAGAGGATGACTGAGGAGTACCCATTCCCCAATGTGGCCCTAACTATTGCCAGAGTCAGGAGAGAGAGCCAGAAGTACTTTTGACCTGACTAGACAAGCATGGCTATTTTTATCTACTAGACTTGATGCAAAGACTGATTAATTGTCTTATCTTTTTCCAGCTGGGGTCAGGCTGAATAAACGAACTTGGGAAAAAAAAAGAAAAGTTGCTATTTGGGAAGTCCTCAGATAGATGTCTTGAGTACAATGCAGACAAACCCAGTTTATTTGTAATTTGCACATTTATCATAAAAACAGCATAGTGCTTCCTTGTGAGGACCCTTTCTCTTTTCATTTGCCTGTCCTTGTAGGTGAAAATATGCAACTGAATACACAGTGATGAAACTGAGCATCAGTTGCTTATTGTTGTGTTATGTCCTAGGTGTATTTTAAGTGACAAAACATGTGCAGAAAGCTGTCTGTCGCCAAAGTCATGGTGCATCCAGGGACAAAGCAGGGGTTTGTTGAAATCTGCTAATGAAAGAGCAAAAAGAGCAAAAATCAGAAAGAGATGTGATATCCTGTACTGAGAAGATGATTAGATGGCAATGAACCTATAATTCTGCCTCATCTGTTGTTTCTGTTGCTATTATTATTACTAATTTGCAGTGATTTTCATAAACTTTATTAGATGCCTTTTAAAATTAGTTTTGTCAATGGTTTCTAAGTTGTTAAACTGACTTTAGAATCATGGAAGGGTTTAGGTTGGAAGGGACCTTGAAGATCGTCTTGTTCCAACTAGAACTAGCAATATTCTAATGCAACTAAATTATAATATAATAAATATAGAATCATAGAATCATAGAATGGTAAGGTTGGAAGGGACCTCAAGGACCATCTAGTTCCAACCCCCTGCCATAGGCAGGGACACCTCCAACTAGTACAGGTCACTCAAGGACTTGTCCAACCTGGCCTCAAACACCTCCAAGCTGGGAGCATCCACAGCCTCCCTGGGCAACCTGTGCCAGTGCCTCACCACCCTCACTGGAAACAACTTTCTTCTAACATCCAGTCTAAATCTGCCCTCTGCCAGTTCAAACCCATTGCCCCTTGTCCTGTCATTGCAAGACCTTGTCAATAGTCCCTCCCCAGCCTTCCTGTAGGCCCCCTTCAGATACTGGAAAGCTACTATCAGGTCTCCTCGAAGCCTTCTCTTCTCCAGCTGCAGAGCTGCTCCAGCCCTCTGATCATCCTCAGGGCCCTCCTCTGGACCTGTTCCAACACTTCCACGTCCTTCCTGTGCTGAGGGCTCCAAAACTGCATACAGTGCATATACTACATTATACTATACTATAATATGATGCCTTTATAAAGGCATTATATCATTCATCACCTATTAAGGTGCAATCATTGTCTTTCTAGGACTCCTACAACATGGACACAATTTTATTCTTTAGAAAAAAAAAAAAGAAAAAGGCAAATACCTTCTTCCTTCCACCCTGAGTGGAAGAAAGAGATAGGACAAATAAAATTTATTCCTCCTTTAGGATAGTAAGCATCACAAAATCCAGCAAGGAAAGGTATTAATGAAACAATTTTACCATTAATATTTGCAAAGGGATTACACAAACTTAACTTTGTGAAACTTGCATAATATACTTAGCCTCATAAGCCTTGAAAAGAAACCTTACATTTAATAAATGGGCCATAATTTGATTTGACAGCAGTAATTGCATCTAAGCTGTTGGTCCTTGCTCAGGTGGATTTTGGGATTATCTAAATGGTGAGGTTAGAGCTAAGTGAAGGAGCAGAGGCAATCTCAGCTCACAAAGCGTCGCCTTCCCTATCAGCACCTAGGTGGGGAACCAAGGTTCAGCAGACTCAGCTCCAGTGCCCCAGGGTGTGTGCAAGTATCTGTAGATATTCAATAACTAGAATTATTTGAAATTAAATTGTAATTTACCCTCTGAAGGCACTGCAGTAGTTCTTACATCTTTACCCTCAGGCTACTAAGTTTGCTTTGAAGAGTTGTTTTTGCAACTCACAGGTTCCCCGAGATTTGGTTTGCTGCCCTGAAACTGCAGTGGGAGACATGATATTAATTAAATAATTAATTAATAACAATATCAGTAATAATAACAATATTATTTTTTGTTTATTCTGAAATATGACTAGAACTAGTAATATTCTAATGCCACTAAATTCTAATATAATAAATATACTACGCTATACTATAATATGATGTCTTTATAAAGGCATTATATTATATGTCACCTACTAAGGTGAAATCATTGCTCTGGCAAGGGGGTCAGACTCAATGATCTCTGGAGATCCCTTCCAACCTCTAACATCCTGTGATCCTGTGAATCTCAAAGATAGTTCCTGACTGATGCAATTCTTCACAAATCAGTGTGATGGTTTGGGAGTTCCCACCCCCCACCCCCCCACTTTGTAAAATGACCCAGACTAGAACTCAGCCGGCTGGAAGTTAAGGACTGAAGCTCTATTTCCAGCTCAGCACAATGTACAAGCAGAGATATACACTAGAGACAGGAATAGTTACAGACATAGACAAGTTAAAGGCAATACAGAAACACAACTCCCCTCCCAGAAATCAGAGACCCCAGGAGGGGCTCCCAACCACCCTTCAACCTTCTCCCCACCCCTATACCTTACCCCAAGGTTTGCCTTATGCCTAAGGTGAGCTTGGAGGATCGGCCAGGGGGGTTAGAAGAAAAGTGGTTAGTGAGATTACTCAGCAGAGAGGAGAAAAAACCAGAAGCTGCTAGACCGAGATGCTGTGCCCCAGAGACTTACTTATCTATGTTTTGAGTACTTATTCTTAAACATCTCAGCAAGCCTATGAGTGAAGTAGACATCACCATTGTTTCCTTTTCACAGCCTATAGTATAATGTTCTCTATTAAAATATTCCAATTAGCCTCAAACCAGCACAATCAGTAGGCTTTTTTTGTTTGTTTTTTACTAAGTATTGACAAAGAATATTCCTCTGTGTATTAGCTTGAAAAAGTAATGAAAATAAGTGTTAGATAATTTACTCATCACTGAGAAATTGCACTCCCTGAGTAGAAAGGCACAACCTCACTGCTTCCAAATGAATGAGTGTGCTTAGTAAGCACATGCAATTAAAATAAAGGCACAGAAAATCTGGGAGAGTTTAGGAAGTTAAAGATCACTGTTTCCAGACAATGTTTCTGATGTATAACAGGTGTCCAGAGAAGGGCAACGAGGCTGGGGGGAGGCCTCGAGCACAAGCCCTATGAAGAGAGGCTGAGGGAGCTGGGATTGTTTAGCCTGGAGAAGAGGAGGCTCAGGGGAGACCTTCTTGCTGTCTGCAACTACCTGAAGGGTGGTTGTAGCCAGGAGGAGGTTGCTTTCTTCTCTCAGGCAACCAGCACCAGAACAAGAGGACACAGTCTCAAGCTGTGCCAGGGGAAGTTTAGGCTGGAGGTAAGGAGAAAGTTCTTGACTGAGAGAGTCATTGGCTACTGGAATGGGCTGCCCAGGGAGGTGGTGGAGTCAGTGTCCCTGGAGGTGTTCAAGGCAGGTTTGGACGTGGCACTTGGTGCCATGGTCTAGTCTTGAGGTCTGTGGTAATGGGTTAGACTTGATGATCTTTGAGGTCTCTTCCAGCCTTGGTGATACTGTGATACTGTGGTATTTCTCTCATGTAATAGGTCAGCACATCAGCACTCACTGTTAAAACATTTGAACCTGAAGCCCTGAAAAACTGGATTCAGACTTGCAATTAAAAATTGAAAATAAACAGGGAGGGCTGGGGGATAGGGAAGTGTCTGGGATTCAAAGGCTCTTTGAAGGTTTAATTTCGTGAAAAGATGTCTTCTGATTTCACATGGGGACATTTTTAGAAAGTCTCTAATCAGTTCCAAACCTTGATAGAGAATACAATATCCGCTGAATTGGTACCCAGGAAGATACAGGATGACAGGAAAACAATATCTCATTCCTTAAAGGTCTCATGATGAGCATGCAACAGCAAACTTGAAGGTTCTACCTTTTTCTCTTAAAAAAAAAGAGAAACATATTCCAGGTGCTCTATTTACTAACTAAACCAGACCTCATCCTTGGAAAGCACCTCACAGTGGAGTATGTGAACTGTTTGTGAGAGCAAATGCTGTTTGCATAAGCCTGAAAAACTGACTTGACTATTAGAAAGAAATAGGTTTACAGTGAAGGTGGTGAGAGACTGGAACAGGTTGCCTAGGAAGGTTGTGGATGTCTCCCTTCCTGAAGATATCTGAGGACAGGTTAGATGAGGTCTTGAGCACACTGGTCTAGTAGAAGGTGTCCCTGCCCATGGGAGGGGCATTGGAACTAGGTGATCTTTAAGGTCACTTCCAACCCAAATCGTTCTATGAATCTATGAATGTCGATGTGGGCTTTGGGTAGCAAATCACTGGCATCTTCCAGTAGCACAAGTCATAGAATCATAGAATCACAGAATGGTAAGGTTGGAAGGGACCTCAAGGATTATCTAGTTCCAACCCCCTGCCATAGGCAGGGACACCTCCCACTTGTACAGGTCACTCAAGGCCTCCTCCAGTCTGGCCTTGAACACCTCCAGGGAGGGAGCAGCCACAACCTCCCTGGGCAACCTGTGCCAGTGCCTCACCACCCTCACTGCAAAGAACTTCCTCCTGACATCCAGGCTAAATCTCCCCTCTGCCAGTTTAAACCCGTTGCCCCTTGTCCTGTCATTGCAAGACCTTGTGAATAGTCCCTCCCCAGCCTTCCTGTAGGCCCCCTTCAGATACTGGAAGGCTACTATCAGGTCTCCTGGAAATCTTCTCTTCTCCAGGCTGCAGAGCCCCAACTCTCTCAGTCTGTCCTCATAGCAGAGCTGCTCCAGCCCTCTGATCATCTTTGTGGCCCTCCTCTGGATCTGCTCCAATACTTCCATGTCCTTCCTAGTAAATAAGTCTCCAGTAAACACGCACAGGTAGTAAACTTTCCTAGTGGCAAAGCAAATCATGTGCACCAAATGAGATGATGCTTTTAAACACCTTCATGTAGGCTGGTCAGAGCTTTTATGAAGAAAGATTAAAGTCGTCATCACAAAGTGTACTCACAAGACTTCAGTGCACTCCATTCCATAAGAAGAACTAGCAGAAAATTTACTTAGTGGGCAGTTTCCAATTTAGTACACTTTTAAGTAGCAGCAGAGTTCTCAGTTTTATGGAAATTAATTCTGTTTTTCTTTCAGCCAGCTGTAGAAATGGTACTAAACCATCTGCCAGCCACAGTGGATAATTTACTGTGATTAAAATTAAAGAACTGGACTCCAGGCCAACTATTTGTGCTCCACTATGTGTCTGTGCTGTCTATGACATCAAGATGTCTTCCACACAGTGCCAGCAAAAGAACGGAAAGCTCTTTTCTTTCTTTTAATTTTACATCAATGGTGGGAAAAGTTCATGTTTGTAGAAAACATTTCCTTGTATTTCAGATAAGAAGCTGCAGCACAGGATGAAATTTGTCACAGAGCTGCAGTGAAACCATGCTGGGGGCAGAAATTACAAGTGCCTATCTGACACCTGACCTAGTCACTTGGATTTAGGTTACCTCCCAATCCACTTGCTTTGTGCTTGCAAGGGGTGCAGAAGAGCTACCTTCTGCTGAACAATGTAAGGAGAACTGCTCCAGCCCTCTGATCGTCTTCGTGGCCCTCCTCTGGACCCACTCCAACACTTCCATGTCCTTCCTGTGCTGAGAGCTCCAGAACTGCACACAGTACTCCAGGTGGGGTCTGACAAGAGCAGAGTAAAGTGGCAGAATCCCCTCCCTTGCCCTGCTGGCCACACTGCTCTTGATGCAGCCCAGCACTCGGTTGCTGTCTGGGCTGCATGTGCACACTGCAGGCTCATGTTGAGCTTTTCATCAACCCAGACTCCAAGGTCCTTTTCCTCAGGGCTCCTCTCCAGCTATTCCCCACGCAGCCTGGATTTGTGCTTGGGATTGTGCCTACCCAGGTGCAGGACCTTACACTTGGTCTTGTTGAATTTCATGAGGTTGGCCTGGGCCCACCTCTCCAGCCTGTCCAGGTGCCTCTGGATGGATCCCTGCCCTCTAGCAAGTCGACTGTGCCGCACAACTTGGTGTCATCTGCAAACTTGCTGAGGGTGCACTGATTCCTCTGTCTATGGCACTGACAAAGATGTTAAACAGCACTGGTCCCAGCACTGACCCCTGAGGGACACCACTTATTTGTTTGTTTAATTATTAGGAAAGCAGAGGTCAAGGAAAAGATGGTGGAAGAAACATAGCATCTGCAAAAAATGCAGATATTCAGTTTATGCAATTTCCTGACCACCAAGGTCAGCACTAACCCAGAGATTTCCTCCTTCATACAAGGACGAACTACTTGCAGCTTCAGTTTTAATTCACTTCACTGTCCCTAAGAAGGACCAATCTTTCACTCCCTGAAGAAACCCAGACCTGAGCACCCACAGGGAGCTGGGCTATTACTGGCTTCAGAGGGAGATATAAGAAGTAGGAAGAGATGCAAATCCTCATTTCACCCTGCTAAATCCACCATTGAACTGTGGTGATGTGACAGGAAAAGAGCCAAATACCTGCCACTTTCATCCTGCTGAAGGGCTGAAACAAGATTAGAGTTATGCAATGCTGTAGAGTGTGAACTCAGCGTGTGAAGAGAGGAATCTCTCATTTCTCTTCCTTACCAAAATCACTGCTCATAAAACTGAACAACATTGCCTCAACATCAATGAACAACATGGAAAAGACAAGCCCTCAAAACTATCTCACCCAAGCATAGTCTTACAAAGGCACACTCCAGGTGATCTCTCTAGTATCAGATTACAGAATGAGTAGAAATGGCCTGAAACTGTGCCAGGAGAGGATATTAGGAGAAATTTCTTTCCTGAAAGAGTGGACAAGCATTGGAACAGACTGCCAAGGGAGGTGGTGGAGAGTGCTCTGCGGTGCTCAAACTTTGGTTACATTTCTGCATAAGGCTCTGAAGCACAGACTGAAATTGGATTCATTTGAGATTGCTCAGGTGTTCATCATATATTCATAGAATCATGGAATGGTTTGGGTTGGAAGGATCTTGAAGAATCTAGTGTCAACTCTCTGCCATAGGCAAGTACACCTTCCACTAGACCACGTTGCTCAACACCTCATCCAACCTGGCCTTGAAAACCTCCATGAAGAAGGCATCCAGAACCTCCCTGAGCAACCTGTTCCAATGTCTCACATCCTCACTGTAAAAAAATTCTTCCTAATATCCACATTAAATCTAATTCATACACCACAGACTGGATGGTGAATGGCTGGAGAGCAGCCCTGAAGAAAAGAACCTGGGGGTCTGGCTCAATGAAAAACTCAACATGAGCCTGCAGTGTGCACATGCAGCCCAGACAGCAACCGAGTGCTGGGCTGCATCACGATCAGCGTGGCCAGCAGGGCAAGGGAGGGGATTCTGCCCCTTTACTCTGCTCTTGTCAGACCCCACCTGGAGTACTGTGTGCAGTTCTGGAGCCCTCAGCACAGGAAGGACATGGAAGTGTTGCGGCAGGTCCAGAAGAGGGCCACAAAGATGATCAGAGGGCTGGAGCAGCTCTGCTATGAGGACAGGCTGAGAGAGTTGGGGCTCTGCAGCCTGGAGAAGAGAAGGCTTCCAGGAGACCTTATAGTAGCCTTCCAGCATGTGAAGGGGGCCTACAGGAAGGCTGGGGAGGGACTATTGACAAGGTCTTGCAATGCCAGGACAAGGGGCAATGGGTTTAAACTGGCAGAGGGCAGATTTAGACTGGATGTTAGGAGGAAGTTCTTTGCAGTGAGGGTGATGAGGCACTGGAACAAGTTGCCCAGGGAGGCTGTGGCTGCTCCCTCCCTGAAGGTGTTCAAGGCCAGGTTGGACGAGGACTTGAGTAATCTGTACTAGTGGGAGGTCAGGGGGTTGTAACTAGATGATCTTTGAGGTCACTTCCAACTTTATCATTCTATGATTCTATGGTTATAAATGTAAATGCTAAGTCTTCAGTCTCACCTTGAATCAAATACGTCCCTTAGAAGAAAGGCAAGTTTACCTAACTCTCCATAAGACCATGGATGTAGCTAACAGGGGTCAGATGCTGTTGGTTCATCAGGTACAACTGTATCCAACTTTACCTTTGCTTTTATTTATTCAGAACAAACTCTATGAGTTCAAAATAGCAGAGCTCAGCTGGAAACACTCCCCTGCTAGTTGTGTCCCACTGTAATCCAGTACAGTTTCTGACCAGTTAATCATGATTATGAAACAGATTATGAAACTGTCGTTGTCTAGAACTGTAATTTTTTTCTCACTTTTGCTCTTCTCAGTCTCTCCCTCATCTCCTGGGGGCTGGAGGTGGGTGGAGGTGTGAGCAAGTGGCTGATGAGTACTGAGTTGCTAGTCACAATATAGATCAAACATGTATGTATGCATACATACACAAAGCATTTTACTGTATGTGGTGGAAAAGATTAAGCTTTTAGGAACCTCTCCAAGCAAGCTAATTGTGTGAAATATGTCCTATATCCTGATAGTTACTAAATAATATATGCAGATTTGCAGAACTTTAAGGGAAGTGTTTGACCTGGAACAGGTTGCCCAGGGAGGTAGTGGATGCCCCCTTCCTGGAGGTGTTCAAGGCCAGGATGGATGAAGCCTTGAGCAACCTGGTTTAGTGGAGGGTGTCACTGTCCATGTCATATGGGTTGGAACTAGATGGTCTTTAAGGTCCTTTCCAACAGAAATCATTCTATGAAGCTATGAACCTGGTTAAGACCCCCTTTGAAAAGTTGCCCTTTGACATGCAAAGTCCAAAAGGAAGAAGCAGAGGCAAGCCTGGTTTTGCAGGGAAAGCGCTCAGCTGGGTGCACACTGTCTAGCAGAGGTGGAAACCAAATGACCTGTTTGAACAGAGGTACAGACTCACACTAGCCTACAATTTCCTGCCATTTATATAGAGCTTCAACTGCCCTCTTTTATTGTCTGCTGAAAAGTGAGTGAGTAATTTCACACTTGCTCTTGGATATTAAATTTATTATACCAAGCTTTATCTTGGAGCGTTTGTTGAACACTGTTATATACTTTTGAAAAACAGGGATTTGTCACAGAGGTAATAGCAGATCCTTGATACAGAGGATATAAGAGGTACCACCTGAGAGCAGTAGAAGCTTTTTCCCAGAGTAATTGGCATTGGTTATCTTCCATCCACGTGCACTGGCACTTACCAATACAGATGCTCTGGAAAGAGAGATTTCATAGTGAGAACAGTTAGAGATTGGAATCATCTCCCAAGGGAAGCAGTGGATTCCCCTATATCGAACAGTTTGAAGACTCAGCTTGACAGGGTACTGGGGCATGTAATTTCAACTCTACTACCTAGAATGGTTGGGCCAGATGATCTTTGAGATCCCTTCTAACCTGTCATTCTGTCATTCTATGTGATTCTGTGGTGATTTTATGATGTGTGAAGTGCCCATGTGCAGCACTGTACCTTACCGTGTGGTAAAAGCACACAGTCATAGAATCGTAGAATGGTTTGAGCTGGAAGGGACCTCTAAAGGTCACAGTATCACAGTATCACCAAGGTTGGAAGAGACCTCAAAGATCAAGTCCAACCCGTTACCACAGACCTCAAGACTAGACCATGGCACCAAGTGCCACGTCCAAACCTGCCTTGAACACCTCCAGGGACGCTGACTCCACTACCTCCCTGGGCAGCCCATTCCAGTAGCCAATGACTCTCTCAGTCAAGAACTTTCTCCTCACCTCCAGCCTAAACTTCCCCTGGCACAGCTTGAGACTGTGTCCTCTTGTTCTGGTGCTGGTTGCCTGAGAGAAGAAAGCAACCTCCTCCCGGCTACAAGCACCCTTCAGGTAGTTGTAGACAGCAAGAAGGTCNCTGGCCACACTCTTCCTGATGCAGGCCAGGATGTCATTGGCCTTCTTGGCCACCTGGGCACACTGCTGGCTCATGTTCAGGTGGGTGTCAATCAGCACCCCCAGATCCCTTTCTGTTTGGCTGCTCTCCAGCCACTCTGACCCCAGCCTGTAGCTCTGCATGGGGTTGTTGTGGCCAAAGTGCAGCACCCTGCGCTTGGATTTATTGAATGCCATCCTCTTGGACTCTGCCCATCTGGCAGAGACATGAGGATAGGAAGCAATGTCATGCTTTCCAAGGAAGAAAGGATCAAGACAGATGTAACTTACTCCAGTTCTTAGCAACACATTCCTACAAATAGAAAACCATACTGGAGCTATTATTGTCACCATTCAGGCATGATGATAAGTGTCAGAAATAATGAACTACCTATCTGAGCACATAAAAATGAGGCAAAGCATGGTATAATGTATGATTATGAGCCATTTCAGCTAGCTCTGAAACGGGGATAGTATGTGTTCTGCAAACTGTCCATCAATCCTATCCCACATTATTCCTCTTGACAGATTAAACGGCTGATCTCCAGTGCAAGTGAAACTGCTTGGTATCCTGCAACTTAAGATGACACAGGCCAGTTTTTATAAATACAGACCTGTGCTAGTAGGTGCAAAAAAATGCTTCTACCAGTTTCTTTTATTCTGCCAAAATACCAGAGTTTACATGACTTGAAAGGAACAAAAAAACAAAAAATAAGGAGAGGCCTGCATAGTTAGCTAAGAAAAGAAAATGGAGTTAAAGTGAACAAAAGCAAATTGAAAATTACCAGATTTAGGATAACAGGAGCTGCCAGCGAAACACAAGGTAGTTAAATATTTTGTAAATTTTCTAGCACAGAACAGCAGGGAGGTCATGGATCTCTCCTCCTTGGAGGTGTTCAAGGCCAGGTTGGACAAGGTGTTGTGCTGGTTTGAGGCTAATTAGAATATTTTAATAGAGAAAATTATATTATAGGCTGTGAAAAGGAAACAGTGGTGATGTCTACTTCACTCATAGGCTTGCTGAGATGTTTAAGAATAAGTACTCAAAACTTAGATAAGTCAGTCTCTGGGGCACAGCATCTCGGTATAGCAGCTTCTGGCTTTTTCCTGTCTGATGAGTAATCTCACTAACCACTTTTCTTCTAACCCCCCTGGTTGATCCTGTAAATTCACCTTGTGCATAAGGCAAACCTTGGGGTAAGGTATAGGGGTGGGGAGAAGGTGGAAGGGTGGTTGGGAGCCCCTCCTGGGGTCTCTGATTTCTGGGAAGGGAGTTGTGTTTCTGTATTCCCTTTAACTTGTCTATTTCTGTAACTATTCCTGTCTGTAGTGTATATCTCTGCTTGTACATTGTGCTGAGCTGGAAATAGAGCTTCAGTCCTTAACTTCCAGCTGGCTGAGTTCTAGTCTGGGTCATTTTACAAGGTGGTGTGGGGGGGGCAAGGAACTCCTGAACCATCACAAGCATTGAGTACCTGGTCTAGTGGTCCCATGGCAGGGGTTGGAACTAGATGATCTTCAAGGTCCCTTCCAACCCAACCCATTCTATGAATCTATAATAAAAAAGTAATTAAAGGTCTGTGAGGCAGTGATAAACTGACCTGTTTACCAGCAACCTGAGACTAGGTTGTCAACTATAACCATCTAGTTGTGTCTTTGGCAAGCTGTAATGTGAGATGTGTATGTATATATGTTTTAAACAAGTTGAGACAGTGGTATAAAGGCTAAAAAACTTCACAAAGACTCAGAAAAGTTTAGGTTTGCAGTGGGTGGCATACCGGAAGAGAATTAGGCAGTGACTGGGAAGAGTTCTAGCCACTGTAGTGAGTTAACAGCTCTTCATCATTTATAGGACAGCCAGAATAGTATCTGAGCAGTAATTAAAGACAGATTAGAACTGCTAATTCCTAATGCAAGTCTGCTAGCTATCCACGCTGCTGCAACAGAAACTCCTCCTTCATTTGAAAGGGTCTCTCTCTGCCCAGAGTGTCATAAATGAGTGCAGGTTTCTTTTGCTGAATTAAAAATGAAGTTTGTTACTCTTTGTACACTAAAAGACTCATTCTGTACTGCAGTGAAGTGCCAGAGCAAATTCATGAAAATAGCTTACTAATAACCTTCTGAGCTTTGCCTAATTTATCTTCTGCTTGTGCTTTACCTTCTTGTTTCTGGGGAGTTCAGTTCACACCATTTCCAGGAAATTACTTTTCTTATATTCTTTATAATTTTGCAAATTAGCCTCTGGCTATCAAATTTCGACTTCTGGAAGGTAATATATACTGCATGAGTTCACCTCTTAAATACATTATTACTGGGTCTTCCCCCCCCCCCCTCCCCTCTCCCCTCCCATCTCCCCTCTCTCCTCCCCTCCCCTCTCTGTTTTCCTCCCCTCTGCCCTCCCCTCCCCTCATTCAGAAGGTTTGCTACTCTAAATGAAGTAAATTTCTGTGATTAATTGTAGAGAAGTATTAAACAAACTTACATAGCAGTCTTTTAGGTTGACTTTCACTGTATCACAATTATGTTGTGGAGAACAAGTCAGCATTTTAAGACTGATGATCCACGAGTAATTAAGACAAATTATATCCCAACCCAGAGGATTGGTGTGCTCAGTCACTGTGTTAAGAGTATTACTGGCTTTAAGACACTGAAAGTCCATCCATGCTAGACCTCATCCATGCTATTTTTCCTGTCACAGCATTGTCTTTTATCATCATTTATAAGAAACTTGGTAAACTCAGATGTAGACACAAATGCTGTCAATCTTTGACAGTGTTATTAGATGCCAGTTTTAAAAATATTCCTTCAGCAGCAGGAGGTTTGGGTTCACCAAACGTTGATGTGATTTGGTCTCATGCAACAGCTTCGGTGCTTCAAAGAAATTCCACCTAAGTCATGATAGGACAAGAGGGAATGGATTGAAGCTTGAAGAAGGTAGACTTAGACTGGATATTAGGAAGACATTCTTGACAGTGAGGATGGTGAGACACTGGAACACATTACTCAGGGAAGCTCCCTGGAGGTGTTCAAGACCAGATTGGATGAGACCTTGAGCAATCTGCTCTAGTGGAAGTTGTCTCTGCCTATGGCAGGGGGGCTGGGACTAGATGATCTGTAAAGCCCCTTTCAACTCAATCCATCCAATGAATCTATGAGTAACTGGATTACTGTCCTTCATTTCAATAGTAACAATGCCCATGGTTCACCAGAGAAGTGTTTTGGTTTGGATTGGGAAGGAATAGTTACAAAATTCTGTAGGAAACAGCTAGGCTGGAGGCATTTTTAGCTTAATGACATGCACGTTAAACATCTGCAGTCTGAAATCGTTCCCTGGCATGTCTACTTCTGAATCAGGCTGCAGAATGTCCCAGAACCACTGAATGCCAGGTAGGAAAGGATCCCAAGAATCACCTGGCCCAACTGTTATAGATGACAGTGTAGTTGAAACTAGCTGGCCCAACATCCTGTCAAGCTGACTCTTCAAACTGTCCAATGTAGGGGAACCCACTCCTTCCCTTGGGAGATATTTCAATCTTTAAGTGTTCTCATGGGGAAACATTTCCTTCTGGAGTTTCTTTTTTAGCAAATCTTGATTTTTTTTTTTTTTTAATGGGATGTCCCAGAGGTGACTTACACCTCCATGCCCGGAGTGCATGGAAGAGATAATCCCATGAACCTTTCTGGGCTGTGTGTTGCATCACTGCCTGTAATTGGGCAGGATATCAGAGACAATGAGTGGCTTCATGGCTGGTCAGCAGCACAAAGATTCATCTGTCTATGAAGGTATCATTAAATTGCCCTGCAAACCACTGCTATCATAGAGTAAGAATCTAAGATATGTAGTGCCCAGGGAGGTCCTGGATGTCCTCTCCCTGGAAGTGTTCAAGTCCAGGCTGGATGAGGCCTTGAGCAACCTGGTCTAGTGTGAAGTATCCCTGCCTATGACAGGGGAGTAGAAATTAGGTGATCTTTAAGGTTCCTTCCAACCCAAACCGTTTTATGAACCTATGAGTAGTGAAATCACATTTCTGGGGAATATACCTCCATGGTAAACCAGCCAGGTTTACAGCTGTGATTTCAGGGTCAAATTTTCAAGCAAGCAACCTCTGTCATTGAAGGACTATTTTGTTGGAGCAAACCCAGCTTGCACTTTTTTCCCTAGGAAAATGTGAACAAAACTGGATACTTTTACCTCTCTCTGCTTGACTGTCACAGGGAAAACCTGACTTTCAATTAACAGCTTATTAGCTGACAACCCTTGAGCTGATAGCACTTAGCTTAATGACAGGGTAATCTTCTGAAGAGATCTGACTCAACTCTTTGTCAGGAAATCAGAAAACAAATAAAATGCTAATGAGTTCACATGTGGCCACTGAATTCTCCACTACCACTTGCTGCTGATATGAGTATTTGATTGGGTTAAATCAGTATTTCCTGTAATCTTCAACGGAAGTAAACATCCAGGATGCAAACAACCACAACACTCAACACATTTTCAGTGTAAAGATTCATAGATTCATAGAATGGTTTGGGTTGGAAGGGACCTTAAAGATCATCTAATTCAAACCCCCTACCATGGGGTAGGGGGGGGCCTCCTCTGGACCCGCTCCAACACTTCCATGTCCTTCCTGTGCTGGGGGCTCCAGAACTGCAGACAGTACTCCAGGTGGGCTCTGACGAGAGCAGAGTAAAGGGGCAGAATCCCCTCCCTTGCCCTGCTGGCCACACTGCTCTTGATGCAGCCCAGCACTCGGTTGCTGTCTGGGCTGCATGTGCACACTGCAGGCTCATGTTGAGCTTTTCATCAACCCAGACTCCAAGGTCCCTTTCCTCAGGGCTTCTCTACAGCCATTCACCACCCAGCCTGTATTTGTGCTTGGGATTGTGCCTACCCAGGTGCAGGACCTTACACTTGGCCTTATTGAATTTCATGAGGTTGGCCTGGGCCCACCTCTCCAGCCTGTCCAGGTCCCTCTGGATGGCATCCCTGCCCTCTAGCAAGTCGACTGTGCCACACAGCTTGGTGTCATCTGCAAACTTGCTGAGGGTGCACTGATTCCTCTGTCCATGTCACTGACAAAGATGTTAAACAGCACTGGTCCCAGCACTGACCTCTGAGGGACACCACTTGGCACTGGTCTCCAGGTGGACATTGTGCCCTTGATCACCACTCTCTGTGTGTGACCATCCAGCCAATTCCTTATCCAGCAGTGCTCCACCCATCAAGTCCATGTTTTTCCAGTTTGGTGACCAAGATGTCATGTGGGGCAGAGTCAGATGCATTACTCAGGTCCAGGTAGATGACATCAGTGTAGTTATAGTTAATGACAAGGGCAGTTAATAAAACCCAACAACAAACAGACAATCAAACCCCCCAAAACCCCAAACATTTTCTTGCTCTGAACTGCTGCACTGGTTTCCAAATCACAGAATCGCACAGAAACATTCCATTTGGAAAAGGTCCCCAGGATTATCAACTCCAACCATTATCCCTACTCTACAAGGTTCACCTTTCAACCATATTCTCAAGCACCACATCCAAATGACTTTTAAACACATCCAGGGTTGATGACTCAACCACCTTCCTGGGCTGCCCATTCCAGTGCATGGCCACTTTTGCTGTGAAAAAATGTTTCCTAATGAAGAAGTTAAAATGAAGATGAACTGCCCACCTGGAGTACTGTGTGCAGTTCTGGAGCCATCAGCACAGGAAGGACATGGAAGTGTTGGAGCGGGTCCAGAGGAGGGCCACAAAGATGATCAGAGGGCTGGAGCAGCTCTGCTATGAGGACAGGCTGAGAGAGTTGGGGTTCTTCAGCCTGGAGAAGAGAAGGCTTTGAGGGGACCTGATAGTAGCCTTCCAGTATGTGAAGGGGGCCTACAGGAAGGCTGGGGAAGGATTATTTACAAGGTCTTGCAATGACAGGACAAGGGGCAATGGGTTTAAACTGGCAGAGGGGAGATTTAGACTGGATGTCAGGAGGAAGTTCTTTCCAGTGAGGGTGGTGAGGCACTGGAACAGGTTGCCCAGGGAGGTTGTGGATGCTCCTTCCCTGGGGGTGTTCAAGGCCAGGTTGGATGAGGCCTTGAGTGAGCTGTACTAGTGGGAGGTGTCCCTGCCTATGGCAGGGGGTTGGAACTAGATGATCCTTGAGGTCCCTTCCAACCTTACCATTCTATGATTCTACGATTCTAAGATGTTAAAGCTTATAGTCATTGTCTCTGATTACAAGAGAACTTTTCTCTGTGAAATAAGATAGAGTGAAATTTAGTTATCATATTTGCAGTTCTGAAAGCACCACAAAAGTTGAAGGTCTTAATAGCCTAACATTTCAATAAACACAGTAAATTCTGTATGCTCGAGAGAAAGGTACTGAGAGTTACCTGAGTCAAGAAAGCTGGAGAGGGACTTTTTACAAGGGTTTGTAGAGATATGGCAAGGGACAAGGATTTTCAGCTGGAAAAGGGGGGATTTAGAATGGTTATTAGGAAGAAATACTTTACAGTGAAGGTGGAGGGATACTGGAACAGGTTACCCAGAGAGGCTGTGGATACCCTCTCTGTGGAGGTATTCATGGTCAGGCTGGATGAGGCCTTAAGCAATCTGGTCTAGTAGGAGTTGTCTTTACCCATCACAGCGGGCTTGGAAAGAAATCCTCTTTAAGGTCCTTTCCAGGACAAGCCATTCTATGAATCTATGATTTAAAACTGATCCCTCAAGGGAAAAGAGGTTTGGTGCACTCCTTTGTGATAATTTGCTTGTCCCTTGACAAAATAAGGAGGCCAGCTGTGCTGAAACCTGCACTCTGCCTTGGTTAGTTTGTTTCAGAAGGTTTTGTGGTTGATTTTACAGGATAACTCACAAATAACTGCAAAGTTTGACCTTTCCTTGTTCCCCACTAGTATTGAATGTGTTTCCAACTGGGCAGAGAGTCTTTGCAAGAGAAAACATGACTTGTTTTGTGGGGCAGGCTTCTATTTGACATGATGTAAATCAAAAAGGTGACTGAATGGAGCATTTTCATTCTTATTCTAGCAGTGTTTGCTAAGAGCATGAAACCAGGCAGTGAACTACATTTGTTCTGGGGTTTTGCTTCCTCTAGAGCAAAAAACTGTTTGTGGTCCCAGTGGAAAAGCCCTCCGGGAAAAAAGGGGCATGAAATTTAGTCACCTAATCATATACAACTGTCATTGAAAGGTAAAGGCTCACCCAATGACTGCTCAAAAGGTTAGCAACTGACATTTGAAGTTAATGCTCAGATTCAGGTTGCCCCCTGATGTAGCGGCACAAAGAAACAGCCACAGGAATAAGTACCAAAACCCCTTTCAAAATTACTTCCAAATGACCTTACAAGCCTGTGGAGAAGAAAGATCACTTCACCTAAGGTCACTTCCAGTACCTGAAGGGGGCTAAAAGAAAGCTGGGGAAAGACTTTTTACAAGGGCTTGTAGTGACAGGATGAGAGGGAATGGATTGAAGCTGGAGTAGGGGAGATTTAGGCAGGATATTAGGGAGAAATTCTTGACATTGAGGATGGTGAGGCCCTGGAACAGGTTGCATAGGGAAGCTGTGGATGCCCCCTCCATGGAGGTGCTCAATGCCAGCCTGAATGGAGCTTTGAGCAACCTGATCTGGTGGGAGGTGTCCCTGCCCACTGAAGGGGATTTGGAACTAGGTCCGTTCCAGCCCAAACCGTTCTACAAATCTATAGACTATGGACACCTGCTCCTTCTGAGGTTAGGCATCCCAGGCATATTGAGATGACTTCATATCATTGATATCAGCTACCCTCAATCCAGTGCAGGACAACCAGAGACTGCACACATGTAACTTCTCACATGAGTGGACAACTCAGGATAGCTTTAGTGAGCATCACCAAACACTTTGCATTCTGGCTTTAGGAAGCTCAAGAAATAAGACTATGAAAGGACCCTTCCTTTTTATTCCTTCTCAAAGTCTTAAGGCTGGGAGTTAACTAGACTTACCAGAAGACTGCAAACTGAGCAGAATTCAAATTCATGTATAAAGAAAATCATTATAGAAAGAGGAACAGTAATACAATATCATATGAGCAGTTTGCTTAATAAGTTATCATGGACAGCACCAGGTCAGCATTTAAACTAAAGCTGATCTTGTGATTCTTTAAGGGCTATTCTATATAGATTTTCAATGTCACTATATGTTACATGTGAAAAGTGTTTGAATCATAGAATCATAGAATGGTAAGGTTGGAAGGGACCTCAAGGATCATCTAATTCCAACTCCCTGCTATAGGCATGGACACCTCCCACTAGTACAGCTCACTCAAGGCCTTGTCCAACCTAGCCTTCAACCCCTCCAGGGAGGGAGCAGCCACAACCTCATTGGGCAACCTGTTCCAGTGTTTCACCACCCTCACTGCAAAGAACTTCCTCCTAACATCCAGTCTAAATCTTCCCTCTGCCAGTTTAAACCCCTTGCCCCTTGTTCTGTCAATGCAAGACCTTGTCAATAGTCCCTCCCCAGCCTTCCTGTAGGCCCCCTTCAGACACTGGAAGGCTACTATCAGGTCCCCTCGAAGCCTTCTCTTCTCCAGGCTGCAGAGCCCCAACTCTCTCAGCCTGTCCTCATAGCAGAGCTGCTCCAGCCCTCTGATCATCTTTGTGGCCCTCCTCTGGACCCGCTCCAACACTCCCATGTCCTTCCTGTGCTGAGGGCTCCAGAACTGCACACAGTACTCCAGGTGGGCTCTGACAAGAGCAGAGTAAAGGGGCAGAATCCCCTCCCTTGCCCTGCTGGCCACACTGCTCTTGATGCAGCCCAGCACTTGGCTGGCTGTCTGGGCTGCAAAATATTCTTTTCATGAGGGGCATGGGCTTTGTAAGAGTAGTGACTCAACATGAAATGATGTATGGACCTTTTTAACTGAATAAATGGATGTATCATAGATTCATAGAGTGGTTTGGGTTGGAAGGGACCTTCGAGATGACTTTCTCCAACGCCCTTAGCATGCGTAGGGATACCTTTCACTAGATCTGATTGCTCGAGGTCCCATCCAATCTGGCCTTGAACACCTCCCTGGATGGGGTATTCACAACTTCCCAGCTTAATAAATGTGAAGTTAAATATTTCAGAGAAGTTGGTGACCTGTTTCAGCCCAAGTTCCTGTTCCACCACCTCTTCTATTCCCAGAACTACAAGCAAATGCTGAGGGAGAATCAGAATACAGAGCAAAGTTAGATGTAGATTGGGCAAGCCCTATCTAATGCTTCTGCAACAGCTTCTAGTTACTTTTTGTTTGTTTGTGGTTTGTTTTTTTTTTCTTTGTTTTGGAGGTTTTGTTGGGTTGGGGTGTTGGGATTTATTTTTTTGTTTGTTTGGTTGAGATTTTTGGTTTAGTTTTGGGGTGTTTTTGGTTTGTTTGTTTGGCTAGGTTTTTTGTGTGGTTTGGTTTCACAGTATCACAGTGTCACCAAGGTTGGAAGAGGTCATCAAGTCCAACCCATTACCACAGACCTCAAGACTAGACCATGGCACCAAGTGCCACGTCCAAACCCGCTTTGAACACCTCCAGGGACGCTGACTCCACCACCTCCCTGGGCAGCCCATTCCAGTAGCCAATGACTCTCTCAGGGAAGAACTTTCTCCTCACCTCCAGCCTAAACTTCCCCTGGCACAGCTTGAGACTGTGTCCTCTTGTTCTGGTGCTGGTTGCCTGAGAGAAGAAAGCAACCTCCTCCTGGCTACAACCACCCTGCAGGTAGTTGTAGACAGCAAGAAGGTCCCCCCTGAGCCTCCTCTTCTCCAGGCTAAACAATCCCAGCTCCCTCAGCCTCTCCTCACAGGGCTTGTGCTCGAGGCCTCTCCCCAGCCTCGTTGCCCTTCTCTGGACATGCTCAAGCACCTCAATGTCCTTCTTAAATTGAGGGGCCCAGGACTGGACTCAGTACTCAAGGTGTGACCTAAGCAGTGGAGAGTACAGGGGGAAAATGGCTGGGGATTTTTATTTGGGTTTTGTTGCTGGGTTTTTTTGTGTTTTTTTTTTTTTTTTTTTTTTAAAGATATTAAAAAAAAAATACACTCAAACGATTTTTAGGTAGACAATGGTAGCACAATATCTGCCACAGCATAAGTATGTTGCAGCCCACAATCCCTTCAGCCACTGTATTTATTTTATCTGTCCTTCCCAGGAGATAGGGAAGGAAGGGAGCCCAGAAAACAAACAAAACTGCTGGTGTTTAGCTCTCAGATCCAGACTGAGCTCAGCAGAACTTTTCAAACACAAACCACAGATGACTGGTAAACTGGATAATCTTGGAGTAACAGCTCACCTGGGACTGTAGATTTTCCAGTTGTTTTTGATGTTTCTCCATTGACCCCCTGAGGTGATTCTTTTTGTCATTTGACAAATGTAGCAGTTCCTTGAGAGTGCTCACAGGAATTTGAAGGTAAGCAGTACCGACAGTACAGGACCAATCAATACATGAGAAGGAAGCATCAAGAGAGGGATATTTTGTGCTGTCATGATTTTGCATTGCCTGCATCTTTTATGATTTTAGAGCACAGCATTGTTTTCCTCCAAAGTGACTATAAGAAAGGCTTTGTTTTACACAATATATCCCTCTCTGAATGCACTCTGTTAGCATCAAATGGCCAAACAGGCATTTTTAATTTGAGCTGTTAGCTTTAGGGAGCATGCACTGCTGGGAGAAGGTACTGGTTTGTACATAGTTTACCAGATCCATAAAAAAGTCTGGTTGTTAATTGCACCAAAGGCAGCTAAAATTAATTTCCTTGTAAAGACTGTGCTAAAATCCTACAGTCAGAACAGAGCGGTTGTATGAAGAACCTGGCTGAGCTTCATGGGAAGAGCAGCTTAGGGAATCATGAAATGGTAGGGTTTGGGAGTGACCTCTGGATATCATCAAGTCCAACCCCATGCTACCAAGGTAGGATCACCTGGAGAAGGTCACATTGGAACATGTCCAGCCGGGTTTGGAATCTCTCAAGAGATGGACGCTTCACCACCATCTCACTGGGCAGCCTGTTCCAATGCTCCATCATGCTTAAGGAAATTTCTCCTCATGTTTAGATGAAACTTCTTATGTTCAAGTTTGTGCCTTCTACCCCTTCTCCTGTCACTGTGCACCACTGAAAAAAGACTGGTCATAGAATCATAGAATGGTAAGGTTGGAAGGGACCTCAAGGATCATATAGCTCCAACCCCCTGACATAGGCAGGGACACCTCCCACTAGTACAGCTCACTCAAGGCCCCATCCAACCTGGCCTTGAACACCTCCAGGGAGGGAGCAGCCACAACCTCCCTGGGCAACCTGTGCCAGCGTCTCTCCACCCTCACTGGAAAGAACTTCTTCCTAACATCCAGTTTAAATCTCCCCTCTGCCAGTTTAAACCCCTTGCCCCTTGTCCTGTCATTGCAAGACCTTGTCAATAGTCCCTCCCCAGCCTTCCTGTAGGCCCCCTTCAGATACTGGAAGGCTACTATGACATCCCTTGAAGCCTTCTCTTCTCCAGGCTGCAGAGCCCCAACTCTCTCAGCCTGTCCTCATAAGACCTCATAGGAGGTCCCATCCTCCTGGCACCCATGTTGCAAGTACTGATCAGCATTGATGAGATACCTCCTCAGTCTGCTCTTTTCCAGACTAAAAAGCCCAAATTTTCTCAATCTTTCCTCATAAGAAAAATGTTCCAACCTCCTCATCATTTGTAGCTCTTTGATGTACCCTCTCCAGCAAGCTCCTGTCCTTCTTGAACCAAGGAGCCCAGAACTGGACACAATACTCTAGAGGTTTATCCTTGTTACTGTTACTTGCAGCCAGAAGCAAGGTTTCATTCAAAAAGTCTTCTACAAAGTCCATGTTCAGAGTAGAACTGCACCTGGCATGCAGCACCCCAACATGGTTTTGCATTATCTGCCCCCCAAAAAGGGTCCCCAACTCTCTCCATGGACATGGACTCAAGATGCATGTCTCCACTGCTTCCCATGCAGAACAGCAGGAAGCTGTGAGAAAAAAAAAAAGTTAAAACTAAACCTGAATTAAAATGAAAAGATCTCTCTTCATGGTGTGTTGCTTATAGGAAGAGTACAGAAATGCCCAGATCTATGAAGTTCAGACTTGTTCTTTTTCACCTGTAAAGTATAAGGAATTCAGCCTTGCAAGTCCCTGGTATACAAGGAATCATAGAATCAACCAGGTTGGAAGAGACCTCCAAGATCATCCAGACCAACCCAGCAACCAGCCCTAGCCAATCAACCATGGCACTAAGTGCCTCATCCAGTCTTTTCTTGAATACCTCCAGGGACAGTGACTCCACCACTTCCCTGGGCAGTCCATTCCAATCCCTCTCTCTGTGAAGAACTTCCTCCTAATGTCCAGCCTATACCTCCCCTGGCACAGCTTGAGACTGTGTCCCCTTGTTCTGTTACTGCTTGCCTGCGAGAAGAGACTGACCCGCACCTGGCTACTTCCTTTCAGGCAGTTGTAGACAGCAGTGAGGTCACCCCTGAGCCTCCTCTTCTCCAGGCTAAGCATCCCCAGCTTCTTCAGCCTCTCCTCACAGGACTGTGCTCAAGGTCCCTCACCAGCTTCGTTGTCCTTCTCTGGCCATGTTCCAGTACCTCAACATCTCTCTTGAACTGAGTGGCCGAGAACTGGACACAGTACTCAAGGTGCTGAGTACAGGGGAAGAATAACCTTCCTTGTCCTGCTGGCCACACTGTTCCTGATCCAGGCCAGAATGTCATTGGTTCTTACACTGCTGGCTCATGTTCAGCTGCTATCTACCAGCACCCCCAAATCCCTTTCTGCCTGGCTGCTCTCCAGCCACTCTGTCCCCATCCTGTAGCACTGCTTGGGGTTGTTGTGGCCAAAGTGTAGAACCCTGCATTTAGCTTTCTTAAATCTCATTCCCATTGGCCTCTGTCCACCCATCCAGCCTGTCCAGGTCCCTCTGCAGAGCCCTCCTACCCTCCAACAAATCGACAACCTGCTCCTAACTTGGTGTCATCTGCAAACTTACTGATGCTGGACTAAATCCCCTGGTCCAGATCATCAATAAAGATATGGAACAGGACCAGGTTCAGCACTGATCCCTGGGGGACATCACTAGCCACTGGCTGCCAAATGGATGTGGCACCATTCACCACCACTTTCTGGGCCCAGCCCTCCAGCCAGTTCTTGACCCATATCAGAGTGAATCTGTCCAAACCAGGAGCTGCCAGTTTTGCCAGGAGCTTCTTGTGGGAGACAGTGTCAAAAGCTTTGCTCATGTCCAGGTAAACTACATCCACAGCCTTCCCTGCATTCACCAGGAGGGTAACCTGATCACAAAAGGAAATCAGGTTGGTCAGGCAGGACCTGCCCTTCCTAAACCCATGTGGGCTGGGCCTGATCCCTTGGCCATCCTGTAGGTGCTGTGTGATGACACTCAAGATGACTTGTTCCATAACCTTGCCTGGCACTGAGGTCATGCTGACAGGTCTGTAATTTCCCAGTTCCTCCTTCTGGCCCTTCATGTGGATGGAAAGAGCGAGTCAGCTTTAATGGGAGCATGTTCCTGTACAAGAACACTTCTAAAAAGAATTTTGGGGAGTTAATTCAAAGTGATGGTTAATCTACAGATCTATATTTAAAATTCTGCCTCCCTTCTTCCTTTCTTGAAGTAAAGACGGCTGGTACGCTACAATGCTTAAAACTGCTCCAGTCTCTCTTTGGTGTCTTTGGAATCAACCAAATAAGAACTGACAAAAAGGAAATCAGTCTTTTGAAAAATGTTGACACATTCTTTAGGCAAAGATAAAAAGTGAAGCAATAAAGTATTAAGAAGTAAACCACAGCACGTGTAGAAGGAAGTGGATGAGAGCACAGCAGTATATCCTCAAAGTGCTGTAAAGAGCTGAAGCAAGGTGGCTTATTTTTATGATTTTTTTTTTTTTCTTTTTGGGGGGTAGGGGGAATGTTATCTTGCTAAATCCAAATTCTGTTTCACTTTGTATAGTTTCAGTTGTATTGGCTTACCACACTGAGCAACAGCAGGGATTTCTGCTGCTCAGACTCACCTATAAACTAAACACGTCACCTACAAACTAAACATTTGTCACCTACAAACTAAGCATTTGTCACCTACAAACTAAGCATTTGTCACCTACAAACTATCACAGTATCACAGTATCACCAAGGTTGGAAGAGACCTCAAAGATCGTTAAGTCCAACCCAATACCACAGACCTCAAGACTAGACCATGGCACCAAGNCCTGAGAGAATTACCCTCTCCCTGGCTACAACCACCCTTCAGGTAGTTGTAGACAGCAAGAAGGTCTCCCCTGAGCCTCCTCTTCTCCAGGTTAAACAATCCCAGCTCCCTCAGCCTCTCTTCATAGGGCTTGCAAACTAAACATATTCCAGAATGAAGTTACCCTCTTTGGGCTTAAAACCTCAAAAATAAATAAAAATGTGGCCAGTTATCCCATGCCAGAGCAACATGTGAGTGATGAAGTATGCAGTTCTCCACTTTGGTTTATGTGGTTTGTAAACTGCAGCACTGCAAGTATTTTAGTCCTTTCACCCTTCTAGTGTTGAAGTCAAGGATATATATAATTCTACTTGGTTTTGGTTTGGTTGGTTGGTTGGGTTTTTTTGGTGCCCCCCCCCCCCCCCCCAGAATCAGAGTAACAGATGAATGTGGCCAAGAGGAGAAAAGTAGTTAGCCAGAGATTACAGGCAGAGCCTGTATTTAGCAGATGGAATCAGAAATATGAAGACTTAAGCCTATCAATATATTTTCAGAGACCTCTGTAATAATAGCAATTGAGAGTTTTTATAGCTACACCAACCTGTCAAATACCACTTCAGGAATATTTCAGGAGGGAATTAAGCAAAAAGCTTTTTATGGAGAGTTTGGGGAATTCTGTCACACTTGATCTTTAGTGTTGCAACAGCACCTCCTTGCCTAAGGTAGAACAGGGATGACTGTCAGGCAAGCCTACGGTGGAGTACAAAAGACACCAACCCTTCTGAGGCAGCCAAAAGCCTTTCCCCAGAAATCACACTTTAGATGGTAGCACAGGATGAGGAAACTAGACTTGGCAAGAAGCAGAATTGGGTGATGCCAGAGGCTCTAAATAAATCTCTGAAAGAGAAGAATGTTCCTTTATCAAAGTGACAAATTCATGTTTATATTAAGAAAATCACTACCTCCAAAACAAAACCTGATTATTCCTGCCACCAGCATAGAACTGAGGACTAAAAGACCCTAAACAAAACAGAGCAGCATGTTTTATTTATAAGAAAGCCACACTAAGATTCTTTACTACTTTCATTCCTGAGTTGTTATGAGAAAGCTCAGGTTTTATTCACACTGAATATATTTGTAACACACAGTGGAATTAAGAAATGCTGGGGGGGGAAAAAAAATCATATTTTTTAAAACTCAGCTTTAACTTGGACATGCTGAGGGTCTTACCTCCTTTGCATGTATATATAGGCTTAATTTATTTAATATTTGTATCTTTTTGTATTTGCCTTTCATAGATTCCTGGGGAAGGATTATTTACAAGGTCCTGCAATGACAGGACAAGGGGCAATGGGCTTAAACTGGCAGAGGGGAGATTTAGACTAGATGTTAGGAGGAAGTTCTTTACAGTAAGGGTGGTGAGGCACTGGAACAGGTTGCCCAGGGAGGTTGTGGATGCTCCCTCCCTGGATGTGTTCAAGGCCAGATTGGATGAGGCCTTGAGTAACCTGTACTAGTGGGAGGTGTCCCTGCCTATGGCAGGGGGTTGGAACTAGATGATCCTTGAGGTCCCTTCCAACCTTACTATTCTATGATTCTATGATTCTATGATTCACAAATTCCTAGAGTGCATTGCGTTAGAAAGGACCCTTGAAGGTGTTTTTCAACCCCCCCCAGCAGTCAGCAGGGACACCTTCAACTACATCAGGCTGCTCAGGGCCACATCAAGTTTGACCTTGAGTGTCTTCAGAGGCAGGATCTCAACCACATCCCTGAGAAACCTGTTCCAATATTTTACCACTCTCACTGTGAAGAGCCCTCCTTATGTCCAATTTCCTCCTTTCCTATTTTGTTTCCTTGCTAATGGAACAGAAATGTCTCAAGTCACCACTACTAAAGCATCGTGGGGGCACTGAGGTATGTCTGTCCTTTCATTCTGGTCTTCACCTGTCTCTTCTCTTGAGTGAAGGTACAAATGAGCTGCTCTTTAGGATGACTCGGCTTCAGCACCACTCAGCAGCCAGCTGGTCATTTAGGTTTCTTCTTGCTTATGTCAGCCCTTCTGCTTCTTAAATTAAACACTGCTTAGTTCAAAAATAAACTGGCTGACCAGTCAATGACCTTGCTGAGATTCCCGTTTAGCTTTTGAATTGCTAATATCCACCTACAGAAAATGCGCCTCTTAAGAGGTGTCAGGGCATTTAGGGCATTTACTGATCTTTGTTCTCAAATATATTCCCAGAGAAAGTGACAGCTGCACAGCAGGTACATCAGTTATCCGGCTACCGTCTGTGCTCAGCATGCAAAGAGCCTCCAGAAATTGCTGCTGGTATCATTTTGGATCCCTGCCCTCTCCCTTTCTCCTCTTCTATTTTATTAAGAGTATTTAGAATCATAGAATTGTAAGGTTGGAAGGGACCTCAAGAATCATCTAGTTCCACCCCCCTGCCATAAGCAGGGACACCTCCCACTAGTACAGCTCACTCAAGGCCTCGTCCAACCTGGCCTTGAACACCTCCAGGGAGGGAGCAGCCACAACCTCCCTGGCCAACCTGTGCCAGTGCCTCATCACCCTCACTGGAAAGAATTTCCTCCTGACATTCAGCCTAAATCTCCCCTCTGTCAGTTTAAACCCATTACCCCTTGTCCTGTCATTGCAGGACCTTGTCAATAGTCCCTCCCCAGTCTTCCTGTAGGCCCCCTTCACATACTGGAAGGCTACAATCCGGTCCCCTCAAAGCCTTCTCTTCTCCAGGCTGCAGAGCCCCAACTCTCTCAGCCTGTCCTCATAGCAGAGCTGCTGCAGCCCTCTGATCATCTTCGTGGCCCTCCTCTGGACCCACTCCAACACTTCCATGTCCTTCCTGTGCTGAGGGCTCCAGAACTACATGCAGTAATTTAATGGATTATCAGTGACATTGAAAAAGAAAAAAAAAAAGCCATGAAAAAAAAAAAATAAAAGAAACCCAGATGGTCTGGGCCAAGTACAGTCGCAGATTCGTAGAATGGTTTGGGTCAGAAGGCACCTTAAAGATCATCTAGTTCCAACCCATCCTGCTATGGGCAGGGACACTTTCCACTAGAGCAGGTTGCTCAAAGCCTCATCCAACCTTGCCTTGAACACCTTCGAGCAGGAGACATCCCCAACCTCCCTGGGCAACCTGTTCCATTATCTCACCACCCTTACCCTGGTGAGGGCTGTGACATTCCAGTGCTCGACCAGACTACATTGCATGGTTGCCATCAAGGGGTTAAATTCCAGTATATGTCTTCCTATCATGAGTTGCCCTCATTACTTCTAGTGGCACATCCACCAGTCATCAGCTTCAAATCCAAGGAAAGGCATGGAAACCCAAGGAAAACTGGAACCTGAAGCACTTGGAGCAGTGAACAAGTCTAGAACCTGGATGTGGTTGGACTTGATGGTCTTAGAGGTCTTTTCCAACCAAAGCAGTTCTACAATCCTATGTTGGAAATGAAAGGCAGCCTTTCAGAATTTGTACAAGAGACATTATGTGCTGCAGCTCGTGCCAGGGAGGGGCTTCCCAATGCTTTAATTGCCACTTAGTTTCTTTTGCAGCTTGCTTGCTTAGGCAGCCGGCATGAAGCAGTCGCTTTAACTGTAGCTTAGAGTATTTTATGACACATCTTTATAGGAAATAAGAACATTCTATGATTCATTTGATAATTGCCATGACAACTCAGCCATGTTAGATTCACAGATTCACAGGCTGCATCAGACTAAAAGGGACACTCAAAGCTCATCTTGTCCAACCCTCCTACAGTCAGCAGGGGCACCTCCAACTACATCAGGATGCCCAGGGTCAAAACCACTCTGATCTTGAATGCATCCAGGGATGTAGTCTCAAAGACATCCCTGGGCAACCTGTATCAGTATTTCACCACCCTCAGTGTGAAGAGCTTCCTCCTAATATCCAACCTAAATCAACCCTGCTCCGGTTTCAATCCATTGCCATTCCTCCTCCTCACTATAAGCCCTTCTAATCAGTGTGTCATTCCCGACCCCCAGCCTTCCTGTAGGTCCTCTTCAGATATTGAAATTCAACTATAAGTTCTCCCTGGAGCCTTTTCTTTTCCAGGCTGAACAAACCCAACCTAATACCCAGTCTAAAATCCCTCTCTCTACAAGCCCTTTGTGAAAAGTCCCTCATCCAGAAAGATGAAGTGATCCATGCTCTGGAAGTGTAGAGTGAATTACCATAACCTTTTCTTCAAAGGGTGGATTTTACATATCCCTCAGGATAATTGCAAACACATAAAATGTTTCTTAATACACTGTGTGCTTCCTAGAGTTCTAATGAGGTTACCTTCTGACAAAGCAGTAACACATAGCTCTAAAATGTGCAGCTGTAATGTTAAGCAAGCCTCTCAGAAAATTATCTGCCATCTGAAGTCAAAGTATATTCCATAAGTTTCTTTGTAGAATCATAGAATGGTTTGGGTTGGAAGGGACATTAAAGATCATAGAATAATAGAATGGTAAGGTTGGAAGGGACTTCAAGGATCATCTAGTTCCAACCCCCTGCCATAGGCAGGGACACCTCCCACTAGTACAGCTCACTCAAGGCCTCATCCAATCTGGCCTTGAACACCTCCAGGGAGGGAACATCCACGACCTCCCTGGGCAACCTGTTCCAGTGCCTCACCACCCTCACTGCAAAGAACTTCCTCCTAACATCCAGTCTAAATCTGCCCTCTGCCAGTTTAA
>VWZE01009732.1:128384-142784 GCA_013396675.1 Eubucco bourcierii | reverse complement strand
ACAGTACTCCAGGTGGGGTCTGACAAGAGCAGAGTAAAGGGGCAGAATCCCCTCCCTTGCCCTGCTGCCCACGCTGCTCTTGATGCAGCCCAGCACTCGGTTGCTGTCTGGGCTGCATGTGCACACTGCAGACTCATGTTGAGCTTTTCATCAACCCAGACCCCAGGTTCCTTTTCCTCAGGGCTGCTCTCCAGCCATTCACCACCCAGCCTGGATTTGTGCTTGGGATTGTGCCTACCCAGGTGCAGGACCTTACACTTGGCCATCCTGGGAGGCTGAGAGAGTTGAAATGGAAATAAGTTTATTGGCAGATCACAAAAGGAGACATCAGTTGTATGAAGACAATTAGGTCCATAATAAGCAAAGAATGCATAACCACCCCAGAATTATTAGACTAAAACTTCCTGGAAGTCCTCCACATTTTGTCATCCCCAAAGCATTAGGACTGCTATCATAGAATCATAGAATAGTAAGGTTGGAAGAGACCTCAAGGATCATCTAGTTCCAACCCCCTGCCATAGGCAGGGACACCTCCCACTAGTACAGCTCACTCAAGGCCTCCTCTAATCTGGCCTTGAACACCTCCAGGGAGGGAGCAACCACAACCTCCCTGAGCAACCTGTTCCAGTGCCTCACCACCCTCACTAGAAAGAACTTCCTCCTGATACCCTGACTATCTAAAATAATGAAAGATATAATTCCTGCATCATTTTTTCAAGAATAGAAAAGGAATGTTCCTGCTCTTGGACTTCTGCTTTCTTTGGGAAATCATAAATGAAAGAATTGTCCTCCAGATAATTAGCCTCACAGAAGAAAGGATGAGAACAGTGCCAATTGCAATGAGTTTTTGTTTGGGAAATTAAAGGTATGAAAGTAATCTGCTAACATTTTCCATTTAATTTCCAAGGCATGGGATGAATAGTTCTGAAAAGAATGTTATGAGTGCTATTTCTGCAGAGATCCTCTGAAAAGGGAAGCAAAAGTGGCTGATGACCCATCTATCAACCTGTAGAATAAACTATAAATCTGCAGTGGTATACCCTCACTCTTCTGTTGTTGTAACTTGCAGCCAAGAATGGTGTTTAGGGGATGCACGAGAAAGCTGGGAAGGGACTTTTTACAAGGGGTCATAGTCATAAGACAAGAGGCAATGGCTTTGAGCTGGAAGAGGGGAGATTGAGACTGAATATTAGGAAGAAATTCATTACAGTGAGAGTGGTGAGACACTGGAACAGGTTGCCCAGGGAGGGCATGGATGCCCCCTCTCTGGAGGTGTTCAAGGCCAGGTTGGATGAGGCTTTGAGCAACCTGCTCTAGTGCGAGGTGTCCCTGGGCATGGAAAGGGGTTGGAAGTAGATGATCTTTAAGGTCTCTTCCAATCCAAACCATTCTCTGCTTCTATATGATTCACTCTCTACCACTCATTCACTCTCTACCACTCATTCACTGAATGACTGTCAGAAGGAAGCAAAGTGCATGCTACAGACCAACTGACAGCACTGCATTTCTCCCATGGATGCTGCCTAGGATGCTTCTACTACAATTTGCTACATACTTAGGTGCTATTTGGCCTTGACTGCCAAATTCTCCAACTAAGTAAATCATTATCTATGATACTGAGATCTGAAATGCTTGAAACAGCTGCAGTGCTCCATAACCTCAAGGAGAAATGACTAAACAAACAGTTGAGAAAGAGAATTGACTTTTCCAACAAAAGTATCATTATTCTTTTACAGAAACAGGAGAAAACTACAGTTTGCTTCCAGAAAAAGATCAATCACAAACAACTCCTACAGCAGTCCTCATCTCTGGCACTCAGTGCTGTCATCAGAAGCTGTTATTACAATTATTTCATAAAAAAAAGCTTCATGGGACATGTCCCAAAATAATAATAGATTCCTAGAATCATGAGAAATTCAGCAGGGCAGAAGCAGAACCTTCAGAGAGAAAGTGCTCCCTGCAATCAGTTTCCCATCTCTGGGAACTCCTCTCTGGAAGTATCATGCTTATTTCTAACTTGCGGATGCATTTTTAAACCCTTAACACAACTGGAATGTTTTTGAGGTTGATTTGGTTTTTTTTATCCTTACTGCAGGTAGATGCTTGGCCTTTTGGGTTTTATTGTCATGCTGGGAGGACATGTCTCCTCAGCAAATGCAAAGTTTCAGTTGGACTCAATCTTAAAAGGCCTTTCCAGCCTTAATGGTTCAATGAGTTTAAACTGGCAGAGGGGAGATTTAGACTGGATGTTAGGAGGAAGTTCTTTGCAGTGAGGGTGGTGAGGCACTGGAACAGGTTGCCCAGGGAGGTTGTGGCTGCTCCCTCCCTGGAGGTGTTCAAGGCCAGGTTGGATGAAGCCTTGAGTGAGCTGTACTAGTGGGAGGTGTCCCTGCCTATGGCAGGTGGTTGGAACTAGATGATCCTTGAGGTCCCTTCCAACCTTACCATTCTATGATTCTATGATTCTATGATTCTGTGACTGTGATTTATAGAAAGCACAGAGCACATCTTGACGATTGCAGTGGATGGTGGTGCCCACTATTTATCCACAGGCCTCTGAACACCCCAGGGTATGAACTGCTGAGATTTAAATCAAATGGGGTCCCACCTGTGGATATCACACTCTTTGTCAGGTTTCTGCTGCTGAAGTGTTTTCAATGCAATGTTTTTCTTTAGCTATGGAGACACTCACTCTTCTCCTATGCTTGCTAAAGACCCAACTTGTGAAACTGTGAGAGTGCAAATCTCCCAGAGCATGCATCTTTTTCCCCTCCTCTCTTTTATAGAATGACAGAATCATAGAATGCTAAGGTTGGAAGGGACCTCAAGGAGCATCTAGTTCCAACTATATTTTCCTTAAAGTGTTTTTCACTGACTGAAACACATCACAGAATTAAGAGTTAATACTGTGTTTTGGACCTCTGGCTGCTTTCTGACATGTGGTGGTGCTACTGCTTAAAGCAAGTCAGACAGGTTGCCCTAAAGATCAATTTCACATTTTAACCCTCAAAAAAAAAAAAAAGAGAGAACACACTCATCTTCTAAACAACAAAAGGCCACCTCCCATCTTCATATGTAATTTTTTTCTTTCTTCTCAGAAAGTAATATACAAATGTTTGGGGGTTTTTTGGTGGTGGTCTAGGCACGTTTTTCATTTTATAAATGACTCTATGGGTATGGTATTCCATTCATTTGTAGAAAATCTCCTTTAATCACACAGTTCAGCACTTGAACAGCTACTTTACTTCAGGTCATGCTGCACCTAGCATTTGAAAAACACAGTAGATATTTTCCTTTTAACTGACCTGCTGAAAAAAAAAAAATAAAAGCATGTTCAAGAAAATTAATAATTTTGGTTATAATTTTCCTTCACACCCCCCCCACCCATCCCTCCAGAAGAGAGCTGAAAAAATGTTTTAATGTACTATCCCAACTCTTTTTTTTTTTTTTTTTTTTTTTTTTTTTTTTCTCTATTTAGTGCATTCTGCATGTGGACAGATTTCATCTTGTTCCAAGCTGTGCAGAAAGGAAACTTGTCATGGCATCCCTTTTTCAACCTGAGGAGAACTATGCAAGCGCTGGCCTTTGTTCAAGGCTGCATCTGATGCTCCTGGCAGCAAGCAAAGCAGATAATTCGTGTGGAGGAGCAGGCATATGGAGGGGAACAAGCAAAGGCCAGTTCCCGAGACAGCACAGCTTTGGAAAAAGATTTATTTCAGAAGTCTTCTATGTAATAACAATAATAACAAAAATATGGTTGGTTCTTTATTGTTAGAAACTGGTGCTGCTAAGGCAATCAGACCAGCTCAATTCCTTCTCAGGATCAGCTGCCAGAAGAGATTGGAGAAGGTCCAGCTCTGTGCAGCAGGTTTTCCCCTTCTATCAATGACCAAGAATCATAGAATGGTAAGGTTGGAAGGGACCTCAAGGATCATCTAGTTCCAACCCCCTGACATAGGCAGGGACACCTCCCACTAGTACAGCTCACTCAAGGTCTCCTCCAACCTGGCCTTCAACACCTCCAGGGAGGGAGCAGCCACAACCTCCCTGGGCAACCTGTTCCAGTGCCTCACCACCCTCACTGCAAAGAACTTCCTCCTAACATCCAGTCTAAATCTCCCCTCTGCCAGTTTAAACCCATTGCCCCTTGTCCTGTCACTGCAAGACCTTGTAAATAATCCTTCCCCAGCCTTCCTGTAGGCCCCCTTCAGATACTGGAAGGTTACTATCAGGTCCCCTCGAAGCCTTCTCTTTTCCAGGCTGCAGAGCCCCAACTCTCTCAGCCTGTCCTCACAGCAGAGCTGCTCCAGCCCTCTGAGCATCTTTGTGGCCCTCCTCTGGACCCTCCTCCAACACTTCCATGTCCTTCCTGTGCTGATGGCTCCAGAACTGCACACAGTACTCCAGGTGGGGTCTGAGGAGAGCAGAGTAAAGCGACAGAACAGAAAAGTTGTTTGAATAGAAAGAAAAAATAGAAAGGTTGTTTGAAAGCGGTTCACCTGAAAAAGCTAAAATCCTCTTTCTGCAAGGAAGCTTAGCTGATATTACATTAACATGCTTACTCATGTCAGCAATGCCCAGAAATGGGTTTCTGCACCCAGTTGCAAAGCACAAAATTTTGCATGCCTTCATTTGAAACATAATGGCCTGAAATTGTGCCAGAGGAGAGTTAGATTGGATGTGGCAAAAAATTATTTCCCGAAGGAGTGATCAGATCAGGCTGCCCAGGGTGGTGATGGAGTCACCATCCCTGGACATGTTGAAGAAATGTGTGGCCATATCACTTTGGGACATGGTTTAATGGTCATGGTGGTGTTAGTTTGACAGTTGGGCTCGATGATCTTGGAGTTCTTTTTTGACTGAAACAATTCCAGGATTCTATGAAGGCAGTTTAGGAGGAACAAACAAAAAAGGGCAAACAACAAACCAACCAAAAAACCCTGACCTCCATAAAAGACAAGATCCATGTGACTGTGGAATAATTTTCAAAGGGACATGAAAATGTCATCACCTGACATTTCTGAAGCTGAGCTTTCAGCTCCTGAGATGGTGTGCAGGCAGGACTGTTAAATAGAAGAGCCGGTCACAGAGCAGTATCTCCTCCATATGTTTCCCTGGGGCAATTAGCATAATTTCCTCTATCAAGGGGCTCACCAGTGAATCTGTCAGCTCTGGTCAGTCATGAAACTCTGAAAATATACACTACAAAGTCACTGGTGAGGCCTTTAGTTTGAAAAACAGATCTTTCTGTCTCTTACAATCTCCAAAAAAGAATCTTGAACAGTCCTTAGAGAGAGAGGACTCTGCTCTCCTTGTGACATCCCAAGAGAAGAGAAGCAGAGGGTAGTTTTAGATTGGATATTAGAAAGCAATTCTTTACAGTGAGGGTGGTGAGACACTGGAACAGGTTGCTCAAGGATGTTGTGGATGTCCCCTACATGGAAGTGTTCAAGGCCAGGTTTAATGTGTCTTGAGCCACCTAGTCTAATGGGATGTGTCCCTGTTCATGGTAAGGGGTTGGAACTAGATGACCCTCAATGACCTTTTCAACCCAAACCAGTCTATGATTCTCTGAACCTATGAAAATATTGAACCAAGAACCTCTTTCAAGCCAGATTTTGGGGTACTCTGTCTAGTTTTTGCCTCCTGTCCTTTCCTGTTGCTTTGCTGGATTCATGCCACTGGGATAGAAGATCTCCCCTTCCTACAAACACAAGGGCACCATGCTAAGAAATTTGGAACACCATCCCAACACTGAGATGCCCCAAGGCGGCAGGATGGTTTCTAGGAACGTGTGCTTTCCTCAGAGTGCCTGGGGACTAGGTTAGGTTGCCCCACAGGGCTGTTAGCTAGTGCTGCACCACATAAAGACCCTTTTCCGTGGCCTCAAAGCTCTCAGCAATTCGCAGGACTCTCAGCAATCCACAGGGCTATTTAATATGATTTTTATTTAGCAATCCCTTTATGACTTGCAAAAAACATCACTTTTGAGGAGCTGTGTAGACAACAGCACTAAGAAGACTTGATAACAAGGGGAGGCAGAGCTTGTATGCTCTCCCATCAAGCAAACACAACCACCTCCTTGTCCTCTTCCCTCCCTCCTTCCGATACGCAAATAACGGTGAAATAAAAGAGCAATTTCTTCCTTTGAAGCCCAATTCTAATCTCAGGATTTCAGAATTGTTTTGGTTGGTGAAACTCTCTAAGACTGAGTCCAACCATTGACCCAACACCAGCACAGTCACTAAACCACATCCCAAAGTCCCATGTCCACATGTTTCTTGAACACTTCCAGGGACAGTGACTTTGCCACCTCCCTGGGTAACCTATTTCATCTAGTTAACCACTTTTGAGGAAAAGGGAAACAACATCAGGGACAGGTTTGGTTTCCTTCCAAATGTGCCATCCTGGACCTGCCCTCAGTAGGTGATGACACTGCTTACAAAAGTAGAGACAGGCCAAGATTTGTCCGAGGCATTGTCAGGAGGAAGCATGCACAGGGCTATCTGGCATGTGAAACCACACAGGGAGGTGGGGTTAGCTGAGCTGGTGGCCACTGATAATCACTGTCAAGGATCAGTGATGCCAGACTGCCCTCTGAGAAGGGATTCCTATACAAAAATCTTGGTCAAAAAGAAATGGAATGGATTTAAGTTAGAAGATAGGAGGGTTAGACTGGATAGTAGGAGGAAATTCTTTACAGAGAGAATGGTGAGACTCTAGAAGGGATTGTACAGGGAGATTATGGATGCCCTCTCCATGGAGATATTCAAGGCCAGGTTAGATGAGTGTCCTGCTTTAGTGTGAAATGTCCCTGCCTGTGTCAGGGGAGTTAGAACTAGGTGGTCTTTAAGGCTGCTTTCAACACAAACCATTCTATAAATCTATGAAAGGAAAAAAGTCTTTAAAAAAGAACAAAAGAAAACCGTAAAAAGCCTTAATTTCCACTTAATTTGAAAAATTATTCCACAGTCATATGGGTCTTACCTTTTAGGGAGGCTGGGGTTATTTTGGTTTATTTGGTATATTTGGTTGGTTTATTGTTTGGAGTTGTTTGTTGGTTTTTTTTTTTTGCTTGTTTCTCCTAAACTGTCTTTATTAAATCATGGAATCATTTCAATTGGAAAATGAGTCTAAGATCATTGAATCCAACTGTTAACCACAGGAACACAGCACAGCCACTCTGTTGAAGACAAGTCATTTAGGCTTCAAAACCTTTTGTATCTATCTGTGGTGAGCTCAGCAATGCTGACCACTCCACAACAAATGGAAATGACCAACAGTAGTGAGCCCTGTGTGTCCTTCACAAGTTTTAGGAAATTAAGTTGTCTTTCAGGGAATAATTTGCTATTTTTTTCCCCCCTCTTCCAAGTAGCAAGGTCTTAATCCAAGATTCATTTACTACATTTTTCCAAGAGGCAAGATGTTCCTTGGCTTTTATCCAACCCATTTAGTTCACATACATATTGGAAAAAGTTGTCATATCAGCAGCTGAGGTTGATGTCAAGAGGGACAATAAGAGGATGAAGAGGTGGAAAGTTTTAGAAGGCAAGCTACTGAATATTTCACTAGAAATGAAGCTGAGGGTGCTCCTGATGGAAAGGGAAGGTCACAGAGCTTACATGCCTCAGGGTATTGAATGCCTTTAAGCATTTCAGATGTTGATATGCAGCTTCTAGGACTCTGTCATCTCAATCTGATGTTCATCAGTGCCAAAGCACTTGCCAACGGAATTTGCCAGGATGCATCCACAGCATTACAGGAATGACAGGACCTTTGAGTGCCTCAAAGAACTTTGCCATTTAATTTCTTGGTTTTATTAACACCTGGATGCTACTAATGTGGACCAAGTTACACATCTCCAGCTGCAAGAGTCTGCATTCACAAATACCACAGTTGCCTCCTTCAACCTGATGCTCTGATGACATCATAGAGTATTAGAATAGTTTGGATTGAAAGGGACTTTAAAGACCATCTAATTGCAATGGCCCTGCCATGGGCAGGAACATCTCCCACTAGACCAGGTTGCTCAAGGACTCATCCAACCTGGCCTTAAACACCTGAACACCTCCAGAAGGTGACATTGCCAACCTCCCTGGGCAACGTGTTCCACTGTCTCACTATACTCACTGTGATGAATTTCTTTCCAATAATCAGTCTAAATCTCCGTTATTCCGTACCAAAGCCATTGGCCTTTGTCCTATCACTAAGAGCCTTTTTAAAAGGTCCCTCCCCATCTTCATTGTAGCCCACTTCAGGCACTGAATGGCTGCTATGTCTCCCCAGAATCTTGCCACCATCAAGACCACATAATCTTGAGGAAACCTGGGGCTGTTTAGTCTGGAGAAGACTGAGAGGGGATCCAATCAGTGTTTACAAATATCAGAAGGGCAGATGTCAAGAAGAAGGGGCCAGTCTATTTTTAGTGGTGCTGTGTGATACAACAAGTGACAACAGACACAAAGTGGAACCGGTACTGTGAGGGCGATGGAGACTGGAACAGGTTGTTCAGAGAGGTTGTGGACTCTCCTTTGCTGGAGACTTTCAAGACCCATCTGGATGTGTTCCTGTTTGACCTGCCCTGTGTGATCCTGCTTTGGACTCGATGATCTCCAACAATACCTTCCAATCCCTACTGTTCCATGATTCTATGACAAGAGGCAAAGCACTGCAGAAACTTTTCTGCAATGGCTTAATTCTATGCTGCAGTAAACCCACCTAGAAACTTCAAGCCACAGCTTGCCAAAGGGTAACTCAAAGAACATAAGTCTCTTTGCAAAGTGTAGAGGGACTTCAGCATTACCATAAATTAGAATTTAACTCATGAGTACATCTGAAATGAAGTGACCTTTCCTTCTCTCCCCTGTCTCCAGTCTACTAGAAAGCTATTAAGAAACTTGGACAATATATTTGATGTCTTTATATCTTTGAGCTCCTGGAGCACGCTGATGAATTAACAGCTTGTCAATACACTGTTTCTGTTACACCATGTTTCTGTAGCACATTTTACTTAATGACTTTCTGGAAATACTCACTCATAAGAAATTTCTCTCCCACCTCCTGTTTAAGTACAGATATTGTACTGCCAAAGTTGAAAGATGCTCACCATTTCTTTTTATCTTGACATGCTATTCCAGTTTTGAATCCAGGCACTTCACACTTTAAAAATACTTGAATAATAAAGAGTGATTTTCTAACCCTTATGACTTCACAAGAATAGTTCAGTTTCTTGGAAAAGGTAACTTCTTTTTGATTAGAAAGAAAATGTCTAGAACAAAACTGAGAACCACTTTTATTGGTCAGGCAGGTGGGTGGTCGGTTGGGTGGGTAGGTGGATGTTTGGTTTGTTGGATGTTTGGTTGGATGGGTAAGTGGTTGGTTGTTTGAGTGGGTGTTTGGTTTGTGGGTGGTTATTTGGTTGGTTGGGTGAGTGTGTGCTTGTGTACTTGTTTGGTTTGGTGAATCCCTGATTTGTTGTTTGGTTGGTTGGTTGACTGGCTGGGTGTATATTTGGTTGGGTTGGGTCTTGTTGCTTACATTAAAAATCATTACATTTGAAAATGACTATTTTCATAGAATCATAGAATGCACTGGCTTGGAAGGGACCTTCAAAGATCATCTTGTCCAAGCTTCTTAAAGAGAGCAGGCACATCCCCAACTGGATCAGGTCATTCAGAGCCTCATTGCACCTGAACTTGAATGTAAATTGCAACATTACAAGGGTGGTACTGTTCACAACTGTTCACTACTGAGCTAGAAGGCTAATATGTGGTTTTTTTTTCAATCTAGTACAAGAAAAACACAATCAAAAAACCCTTTTGAGACAGAATGATGGAATGATCCGTGAAGAGCCCAAGCTGCACAGATAGGTATTTTTGTTAGCAGAGAGGTCAAAGCAGGTTTTGTACCTCTGTAGCTCCATTTCTAGTGGATCTATCTCTGTTTTACCACTGTACGGAGATTTAAAATCAAACCTTCTCTTCCAAGTGCACATAAGGATCAGTTCATCCCACATTCAGCAACAGCAGTTGAAAGGAGGATGGAAGCCAGATTAACAGAAGGACTTCACAGGACAAGGATTTAACTTGACTATGTGAAATACACCTGTGGCAGGAGTCACACCAGTGGCAGAGAATTCCCACTATAGTCTGTGACAGCCCCAAAAGGTCTCCTTAAATTGCTCTGGTTAGAGAGTTTTTCACATTTCTCACAGGGGATGCTAATTTTCTCAGGTTTCTAACTGAACCACAAGAATGCAAGCAGCCCTATACATCACAGTCAATTCTTTTGGCTGCATGTTATTCAGCTTTTAAGAAGAAGCAATAAAAATTGACTTTACAACGAGCTAAAGCATTTGTTTGTTTATAGATGTCAGAAACTGCTTCACTACAGAAGTAAAAAGAGAATGACAGCAAAAGACACTCCCAACAGCTTTACTATATTAGCTGAGAAATGGCAAACACATGCCAGCCCTCCAAGCACTCCTATTAGAGGGAGAAAAATCCTCATTACTGTCCTAACCCCATTTAGAGTGGCTTCAGAAACACCACCCCAAAGCTGTGCAAGGGGCAGCAATGTGTGTTAATTTCCACAAGAGAGAAAAATCCTCATTACTGCCCTAACCCCATTTAGAGTGGCTTCAGAAACACCACCCCAAAGCTGTGCAAGGGGCAGCAATGTGTGTTAATTTCCACAAGAGAGAAAAATCCTCATTACTGCCCTAACCCCATTTAGAGTGGCTTCAGAAACACCACCCCAAAGCTGTGCAAGGGGCAGCAATGTGTGTTAATTTCCACAAGAGAGGTAACTTTAAAACATCTGCTCTTAGAACCATAGAATCACAGATTCATTAAGGTTGGAAAAAAACCTCTAAATCACCAAGTCCAACTCTCAACACAACGTCACTAAACCATGTCCCAGAGTGCCACATCTACATATTTTTAAATCACTCCAGGGACAGAAAATCTGCTTCAAGATGTGCCTACAACAGCTCCTCCATCACTGCCAGCAGAAAGGTAAGAAAATCACAGAATCATAGAATGTCAGGAGTTGAAAGGGGCCTCTGGTAACCACTGAGTCCAAACCTCATGCTGAGGTTGGAACTTTCTGTGTTTCAATGGGTATTTACTGACCCTTGTCCTATCAGAGACCACCACTAAAAAGACACCAGTACCTTCTCCTTGACACTCACCCTTCAGTGGGTTCTGGATGTAGCCTTATGCTGCATCAAGAGGAGCACAGCGTGCAACTTTTTTTCTCTGCAAGCCATGGGTGCTGTGTTGTAGATGAGAAGTGATGGATTAAAAGTGCTCCGAGAGCTGTCAGCTAATATCTACACCACAGAAAGTTTAGACAGCAGTAATATGTCTGGAATGCTGTGACAATTTCTGGCTGCCACCACAAGAACCACAGGACATGCTACTATAGGAGAGTACAAAGTTGAAACCTCAGGTTTTGGGTCTGTTTGTTTGTTCTTATAGAATCATAGAATGGTAAGATTGGAAGGGACCTCAAAGATCATCTAGTTCCAACCCCCTGACATAGGCAGGGACATCTCCCACTAGTACAGCTCACTCAAGGTCTCATCCAACCTGGCCTTCAACACCTCCAGGGAGGGAGCAGCCACAACCTCCCTGGGCAACCTGTTCCAGTGCCTCACCACCCTCACTGGAAAGAACTTCCTCCTAACATCTAGTTTAAATCTCCCCTCTGCCAGTTTAAACCCATTGCCCCTTGTCCTGTCATTGCAGGACCTTGTAAATAATCCTTTCCCAGCCTTCCTGTAGGCCCCCTTCAGATACTGGAAGGCTACTATCAGGTCCCCTCAAAGCCTTCTCTTCTCCAGGCTGCAGAGCCCCAACTCTCTCAGCCTGTCCTCATAGGAGAGCTGCTCCAGCCCTCTGATCATCTTTGTGGCCCTCCTCCGGACCCGCTCCAACACTTCCATGTCCTTCCTGTGCTGAGGGTTCCAGAACTGCACACAGTACTCCAGGTGGGGTCTTCTTGGCTTTGTTTTAGTTTTGTGTTCTTTTAAACACCAAGTCTGCATAACTTCTCCAGGAAGCAAGCATTCAGAAGACAATCTCTTGGAGTTTTTCATGTTGTCTCAGCCTCTTTTGAAGTGACACAACTTCACTCAGGTGAACTGATGCCAGAGTTACAGAATCACAGAATGCACCAGGTTGGAAGGGACCTTCAAAGGTCATCTTGCCCAATGCCCCTGCAGTGAGTAGGGACATCTCCAAGGAGATCAAGCTGTTCAGGGCTCCATCAAGTCTGACCTTGGGGCCTCAACCACATCTCATCAGGCCAGTGTCAGAGTTTTTAGTGGAGCTGGCTGAGTTGGCCACTCAGGTACACACTGGAATCTGTACTTGAGTTCAATGATCACAACAAAATAGGTAAGCAATCCAGATGATCATGGCTTCTCTAACTGGACTGGAGACATTCATTATCCCATGAAATTTGGATGCTCACTAGGTACAAAATCAGACATCGTGGAAAACATAATGAAGTTGTTGAAAATGTAGAAATTCACTGTGTGCTCCACAGTAAAATCAACAGTTACAGAGCAGCTTGCAGTCTGAGAGATTTGTGTCATACTTGGATGGCAAAACTGGACCAAAAGAATGAAGCTTCCATGTGCAGGTATGGAGCTTGTGCCAAGGAAGAAAAAGAATGTAGTTTTTCCTAGTTCAAAGTATTCACGTTTAGATTCACAGAATTGTTTCCATATGGATTGGAAAAGGCTCCTAAGGTCATTTAGTCCAACCATCAAACCAACACCATCATATCATCAAACCATGTCCCAAAGTGCTGTCATGGAAGATACATATCCTGGCTTGCCCAGGCATGATCCCATGGGCCCTTCCCTTTGTGTGTGTGTGTGAGGTGGGGGGAGGAAGTGGAGTGCAGGGAGAAGACAAAAGGCTTGGAGACACCCACTTTGATGGTCCAAGACTTGCCCAGACTTGTTCCACTCAAGTCCCAAGCAAGCTCCTGACTTCACCTCACATGGTCAGGTTTGGCAAAATGCCATTCTGATGGGTGAATTTGTGTGCCCAAGGCAGCCATCACATTCTGGCAAAACAATAAATAGGCTTTTGCCACATGCTTTTCTGCTTTCACTTTTACTTTTGCTTTGACTGCTCTGCCCTGCCCCAGCAGCTCTCCTATGAGGACTGGTTATGAGAGTTGGGGCTCTTCAGCCTGGAGAAGAGAAGACTTCCAGGAGACCTGATTGTAGCCTTCCAGTGTCTGAAGGGGGCCTACAGGAAGACTGGGGAGGGATTATTGACAAGGTCTTGTAATGCCAGGACAAGGGACAATGGGTTTAAACTGGCAGAGGGGAGATATAGACTGGATGTCAGGAGGAAGTTCTTTGCAGTGAGGGTGGTGAGGCACTGGCACAGGTTGCCCAGGGAGGTTGTGGCTGCTCCCTCCCTGGAGGTATTCAAGACCAGGTTGGACGAGGCCTTGAGTGAGCTGTACTAGTGGGAGGTGTCCCTGCCTATGGCAGGGGGTTGGAACTAGATGATCCTTGAGGTCCCTTCCAACCTTACCATTCTATGATTCTATGATTCTACAATTATATTCTGCTTTGCCTGCAACGACTTTCAAGACTCTGACAGAATTTCTTTCATGTTTTGGGTACTGTCTGATACTACTTTGTGAGTAAATATTTCAAAACATCTCTCTAAGAAATTTTGTGACTAGATTCTATTGTGCCTTTCTGCCTTAGCAGCAAAAAGGAACCTATCAAGTCCCCTGGTGGACAAGAATTATAATTAAAACTAAGAACCTGTTTCCAGTTTAATGTTTGCATTTGCCAGTTATTTCCTAGTGTTCTAGTTTTGCCTGTTCCCTGTGTAAGTACCCAAACCATGTGATTCGAACTGTGCTGGTTTGAGGCTAATTGGAATATTTTAATAGAGAAAATTACACTATAGATTGTGAAAGGAAAACAATGGTGATGTCTACTTCACTCATAGGCTTGCTGAGATGTTTAACAAAAGAACTCAAAACATAGATAACACAGTCGATCTCTGGGGCACAGTATCTCAGGCAGTCTAGCTTCTGGCTTCTCTCTGCTGATTAATCTCACTAACTACTTAGTACTTCTCAGTCTAGCAGCTTCTGGCTTTTTCCTGTCTGCTGAGTAACCTCACTAACCACCATTCTTCTAACTCCCCTGGCTGATCCTCCAAGCTCACCTTGTGCATAAGGCAAATCTTGGGATAAGGTATAGGGGTGGGGAGAAGGTGGAAGGGGGGTTGGGAACCCCTCCTGGGGTCTCTGATTTCTGGGAGGGGTGTTGTGCTTCTGTATTACCTTTAACTTAGAATCATAGAATGGTAAGGTTGGAAGGGACCTCAAGGATCATCTAGTTCCAACCCCCTG
>VWZE01009732.1:117035-128210 GCA_013396675.1 Eubucco bourcierii | reverse complement strand
CTCCAACACTTCCATGTCCTTCCTGTGCTGAGGGCTCCAGAACTGCACACAGTACTCCAGGTGGGGTCTGACAAGAGCAGAGTAAAGGGGCAGAATCCCCTCCCTTGCCCTGCTGGCCACACTGCTCTTGATGCAGCCTAGGACTCAGTTGCTGTCTGGGCTGCATGTGCACACTGCAGGCTCATGTTGAGCTTTTCATCAACCCAGACTCCAAGGTCCTTTTCCTCAGGGCTGCTCTCCAGCCATTCACCACCCAGCCTGGATTTGTGCTTGGGATTGTGCCTACCCAGGTGCAGGACCTTACACTTGGCCTTGTTGAATCTCATGAGATTGGCCTGGGCCCACCTCTCCAGCCTGTCCAGGTCCCTCTGGATTGTCTATGTCTGCAACTATTCCTGTCTCTAGTGTATATCTCTGCTTGTACATTGTGCTGAGCTGTAAATAGAGCTTCAGTCCTTAACTTCCAGCCAGTTGAGTTCTAGTCTGGGTCATATTACAAAGTGGGGGAACTCCCAAACCATCACACGAACCTTGTAAATAAGTATTCTGGGGAGATTTAATGTTAATAAACAATTTCTGTAGTTATTAACAATCTTTTCCTGGATATCTAAATTAATATAAATTATTAATTTTGCAGAATTTGTAACAAGTGCCATGCCACATGTTTCTTGAAGACCTTTGGGGAAGGTGACTTCAGCACCTCCCTGGGCAGCCTGTTCCAATGCGTGTTCACTCTTTCAGGAAAGAAATTGTTTCTAATATCCAACCTAAAACTACCCTAGCACAGTTTCAGGGCTATAGGTATGGTTTCCTACTTATTTGCTCCTTCCCAGTAACTTCATATGCTAGCTGATTGCAATAAAGTGGAAGCAACAAGCAATCTTCAGGACATCCAGCTCCCTTCTCTCAGATATTTCCCAAATTTGCCATTCTATAACTACTTCATAAGTGAAAAATCCATTGGAAAATTCTTCAAGGAGTCAGAGGTCTCATTGTATAGACAGTGGTCATTGTTTTCCCCAGGATGTCTGGATGAGCCCAAACTGTTTTCTTCCTAAAAGAAGAAAAGGTTACCCAGGGAGGTTGTGGATGCCCCCTCCCTGGAAGTGTTCCAGGGAGGATGAGGCCTTGAGATGCCTACCCTAGTGGAAGACATCGCTGCCCATGGGAGGACATTTGGAACTAGATGATCTTTAAGGTCTCTTCCAAACCAAACCATTCTATGAATCTGTGAATAAAACAATTTCGTCTAAAATCAGCTACAGTTTGGGGCATTTACTCCTTTTCCTGAAGGGAAAAAGAAAAGGAAAAAGTTATACTAGAAGGAGAAGAACATAGGATCTTTTTTCTGAAATGGTGATGTACTAAGATTATTAATTGTAACAGAAAGAATGTTCTGACCTATACTTAATGTAGAGTTTTGCTGTTTAAATAGAGTTTACTGATAAGGAAGGCATTACTGAAGAATGCCTCAAATTCATAGATTCACAGAATGGTTTGGGTTAGAATTGACCTTGAAGATCATCTAGTTCCAACCCTACTACCAGGGGCAGGGACATCTTCCACCAGACCAGGTTGCTCAAGGCCTCACCTAACCTAACCTTGAACACTTCCAGGAAAGGAACATCCACAACCTCCCTGGGCAACCTGTTCCTGTGTCTCACTACCTTCACTGAAGAATTTCTTCCTAATATTAGGTCTAAATCTTCCCTTGACTTTCAATCCATTTCCCCTCATCCTGTCACTACAAGCCCTTGTCCCTTCATGCAATCCTGCTTGCACTTGCCCATAACTCGGTTAAACCTTCATAATTTGGTCACAATTTTTATACATTTAAAAAAGGTATGTTGATTTTATTTTAAATGCCAGGTGTCTGCCTTAGGCTAAAAGGTTTTGGAAGCATTTCAGCCAATATCAGCTATTTCTGCAAAGGAGAGAATGACGTGCAGGGGGAGGTTTAACGTACACTGAGTAACCTGATGACAACTCATTTGAAGAAGTTTTCTGTGCTTAAAGCAAGGAATAGAAACTTGACAAGAAAAAGAGGACATCATATGAAAAGGGTACGATGATTCACTCCTCCATATGAAAATCTGAGCCACTGGGCCAAGTTATAAATCTTCCCCCAAAACTGCAGCCTGCAGATCTGTTAGAGATTAACAGTTAAAATTCTATACCCTATGGGCACATTCATGCTTTTCATGGGATTCTAGTGATATCCAGATTGTCTGTGTAATGCCCTCAATGAACATCTAAGAGCACATCTGTCTCCAAAAAGTTCTTGTATGTGAGCCAGCTAGGCACACACAACCTCAGGCTAAATGTATCTTGCAGGACTTCAGAAAGAATCCTGTCTGAGCAGAGGTGGGAGTGGGCAAGAGCAGGACCAGGGTTAAGGATTCCACTGCTAGACCTTCCTCCCACCATTGTGTAATGACAAAAAACATGAGGCTGTGTAATTACACAACTAAACGCTCTTCTGCTTCCCAACAAACCTTTGCTCTATTCACTATCTAGACTGGATACTTCTCACAGTAAGTGTAAGACTGAAATTCTCCTGCTCACCAGCGTGGAGCCTGACCCCTGTCCTGTAATGTCAATGAGGTCTGTTCCCTGACCTACAGACCTTTAAGTAGATGCACGCCTATGCTGCAGTTCACCTACTGTGGGATAAAGCTCAGCTGCTGTCTGTGGGCCGTTGTCATCCATGTGGGTGAGCTCATGAAAGTGAACTGATCTGCAGTAAGACAACTGTTACCAACAAGGAGTTGTATAAAAGAAAGCAACGTCTGACTGTAGAGGTGGGTGAAGTGAATCAACATGAGCTCATGGTGAGTCAACATGCACCCATAGTGTCTCTCTACAGAGTCTTGACAACCATAGAAGGCCAAAAGAGGCCCTGTGACCTGTGCCTGGTCCAGAGCAGGAACACAATTCCTTCTCTCTTCCCACAACCTGGTGCTTCTTTGGTCAGAGTTATTATATGTTATTTTCATGTCGGGATTGGAAGGTCTGTTCCAAAGACCTAACAACACCATGGTCATTCAGGTATGTCCCAGAGTTCCATGTCCACATGTTTCTTGAACACCACCAGGGATAATGACTCCACCATCTCCCTGAGAAGTCTATTTCAATGTCTAACTACTCTTTCTGAAAAGACAGTGTTCTTGATAGCCAACCTAAACCTCCCATGCATTTTTGGGTCATATTTTCCTTAACCATGACACAGTTGAAATATCCACAGGCTTTCTTTCTGCTCCCAGACACCATTCCCCACCATTCATACACACATCAGATAGCAAACCTCTGCTGCCCATTATCAAAACCAGGGGAGAACATCAGAAGGATGACAAGCTGGTGAAGTGTCTGGAGGACAAGTCTTTTGAAGAGCAACTGAGGGAATTTGGGTTGTTTAGTTTGGAAAAGAGGAAGCTGAGGAAAGACCTCACAGAATCATAGAATCACAGAATGGTAAGGTTGGAAGGGACCTTAAGGATCATCTAGTTCCAACCCCCTGCCATAGGCAGGGACACCTCCCACTAGTACAGCTCACTTCAGGCCTTGTCCAACCTGGCCTTGAACACTTGCAGGGAGGGAGCAGCCACAACCTCCCTGGGCAACCTGTGCCAGTGCCTCACCACCCTCACTGGAAAGAACTTCCTCCTAACATCCAGTCTAAATCTCCCCTCTGCCAGTTTAAACCCATTGCCCCTTGTCCTGTCACTGCAAGACCTTGTCAATAGTCCCTCCCCAGCCTTCTTGTAGGCCCCCTTCAGATACTGGAAGGCTACTATTAGATCTCTTCGAAGCCTTCTCTTCTCCAGGCTGAAGAGCCCCAACTCTTGTAGTCATTGCTCTACAACTCCCTGAAAGGAGGTTGAAGTGAGGTGAGGGTCAGTCCCTTCTTCCTAGTATCAGGTGCTACAATGAGAGGAAATGTCCTGAAATTGTGCCAGGAGAGGTTTAGGTTGGATATTAGGAAAAAGTTATTTCCTGCAAGAGTGGTCAAGCGTTGGAACAAACTGCCCAGGAGGGTAGCGGAGTCATCATTGCTGGAGGTGTTCACGGAACATGTGGACATGGCACTTTGGGACATGGATTGATATGGTTGGACTTGATGATCTTAGAGGTCTTTTCCAACCAGAACAATTCTGTGACTCAATGATTCCACGACTTGCAGACACAGCCTGTTCAACAGCCCCAGAGAAGCCTCATGTGTTATTCTGCATTATAAAGCTTATGGAGAAGTTAATGCATCCACACAAGAATCAGCCATTGTTGCTCATTAGAGGCTCAGTTTGCAAAGTACAAAATGGAAAAACAAAGGCACATGAAAGACAAGTCTGAGCTAAGCACTGGACCCTGCCCTCTGTCTGCACCAGCGTTGTGCAGCTATTTGGTAAATGAGTTACAAACCTCAAGATAACCCAGAATAAAACCCTACAACCTCTGCTTCTCAAAGGAAGCATTCTCTGGGTAATTTGCCATGGCTCTGAAGATGTGTCAAATGTTGGTGTCTGCTCTGCTGTTTACAGGTAAGTGCCTGGCACCCTGTCTCAGCTCCTTCCCTTCTGGATTGTTAAATAGCCGTGGAACAGCACTGATGGGAGAGGATTAACAGAGGATCCCACTGCAGCAGGGGCACATGGGAGAGTGGGTGAGCACACAGCTGCATAGCAAGTGCTGTGAAGTGCAGTCTTGATGGCAGGTTGCAGCAAAAGAGGCATGGCCAACAAGACCCCACCTAGAGAACTGTGGCCAGCTCTGCAGCCCCCAACACCAGGACACAGAACTGTTGGAGCAGATCCAGAGGAGGTCACGAAAATGATCAGAGGGCTGGAGCACTTCTGCTGTGGGGACAGGCTCATACAGTTCTGTCTGCTCAGCCTGGAGAAGAGAAGGTTCCAGGGACATCTTATATAGGTCTCCAAGTATCTGAAAGGGGGCTGCAGGAGAGTTGGGGAGGGACTTTTTGCAAGGGTCTGCAGTGATAGAAATGGACTGAAACTAGAGCAAGGTAGATTTAGATTTAACATTAGGAAAAAGTTCTTTACTATGAGACATTGGAACAGATTGCCCAGAGAATTTGTGGACGCCTCATCCATGGAAGTGTTTAAGACTAGACTGGACCCCTCCTGATTGCAGCAGGTTTGGAACTAGATGATCTTTAAGGTCCCTTCCAACCCAAATCATTCTGTGATTCTATGAAATCTATCCATGAACAACAGAGTTAAGCTTTCACTTGTATCTGGTATGAAGAGATTTCCGTGCACAATAATTCAATATCTATGCAGTTTGATTTTATCTTTTACATGCAGTTTGCTTGCTGTGCTTTTAAAATTATTACCTTGACATTCTGAGCTGTTTGAAGTGCCTTCTTCATAATCAGGGGGTTTTATAGTCAGTGTTGGATTAAATACACTATTTTTACAATGATGACAAGGTTCTACCATCATCTCCTTTCTCTCAATTTTCATTTTATACCACTCACATTAACCACTGAACTACTGCAGAGAGTGATAGTCATGAAGATGATGAGGGGACTGGAGCATCATTGTGAGAAGGAAAGGCTGAGAGACTTGGGGTTGTTTAGCCTGGAAAAAAAGGAGACTGAGGCGGGATCTTATCAAATATCTAAAGGGTGGAGATCATAAAGCTGGGGCTTGGCTCTTTTCAGTGGTGCCCGGAGGTAGGGCAGTGGGCAATGGGTACAGACTAGAGCACAGGAGGTTTCGCTTGAACTTAAGCAGAAACTTCTTTCTTTTGAGTGTAACAGTGCACTGGAACAGACTGTGCAGAGAGGTCATGGAACCTTCTTCTCTGGAGATCTTTGAAATCCACATGGACACTTTTCTGTGCAAATTGTTCTAAGTGACTCTGCTTTAGTGTGTGTGTGTGTTGGCGGTGGGGTGGGGTTGGGTGTTGGACTAGATGATCTCTTTAGGTCACTCACAATCCCTACTGTTCTTTGCTTCTGCAATTTTGTGATTCTGTAATCTAAAATGAAATGCTCAGAAGGCACCACGGCAGAAACGACTGCTAATTATTTTCCATCTGGCCAATATTTTAGGATAGACAAAGCTACCTGCTGAAACCAGTAATTGTGTGAGCTAGGTTCCTGCTTGCTAAACCCAGCCAGTTTGTTCTATAATGTGAATTTCATGTGAGAACACGGAGTGAATCTTCAAGACAGGAGGAAAGGAAATGTTCTAACTGGTAACAGCTGATACAGCCCTGCAGTAGTTCACTCACCACACATATTCTTCCTATTTTCCCTTTGGGCCATCAAACCCTGAATGTGCTATTCAAGTAATGTATTTATCTAAGATTTTAAAAAGGGAAAACTATTAATAACAGTAAAACCATTACCATACAATGTGTGCTAACTTTCACAGTGAGCTAACTTTCTTTCACTACAAGTTGAAACTCTTCATCTTTATCCAGCTCAGTTTCACGTACTGTGAGTCATTTCATTAACACTACTCACCTGCTCCTAATTCTCTCTAGTCACATGCCCAGGTGCTCCAAAAGTCCATTCTCCTTATTTCTGTGTTAGCTTTCTGCAAGGTGGACAGCCACATTCCCCAGGAATAGTCTATTTGTAAAGCACCTACTTGAGTAACAAGTTCTTCCACAGTCTTTTACTAAAAATCATTCTGACAACAGGGGAGAATTACACCCAGTCTGAGCAACTTACATGGAGGCAAGGCTTGGATTATTTGCTGAAGAACATAGCCTGTGCTGAAGAACATATCCTGTGTTCAGCGAGGCTACTGAGACATCTGGTCTGATACCCTCAGGCCTGCGTTACAATGTCACGATGTCACTTTCTCTGAAGTATGCCTGAGCACATGCAAATCATAGAATCATGCAATTGTTTTGATTGGAAAAGACCTCTAGGATCATCAAGTCCAGCTGTCAATCTAACACACCATAGCCATTAAAACATATTCCAAAATGCCATGTCCACATGTTTCTTGACAAGCAACCCTTCTTGTCTGTGTAGTCCCATTGAAAGACTGATAAGATTATTTCTGTTTCCACTAGAAGTGGTTTCACAGAGGTCCTCTGGAGGTAGATGGAGTTTGCTCTGTTCAGAAACATATGAGGATCCTTACAGTAAGAAGAGAGAATGCTGATTTCTTCTTGGTACTTATGTATCTTTGCATGGCTCTAGCAGCTAGGGACAATCACTGCAGAGGTGGTTCCCACCTAAAGCTGAGAGGTAGAAGGACTAGAAGTAGTCACTAGAAAAGAACAACAACTAAGTAAGTTCCTGTAAGGTCCTGCACCTGGGTAGGCACAATCCCAAGCACAAACTCAGGCTGGATGGTGAATGGCTGGAGAGCAGCCCTGAGGAAAGGGACCTTGGAGTCTGGGTTGATGAAAAGCTCAACATGAGCCTGCAGTGTGCACATGCAGCCCAGACAGCAACTGAGTGCTGGGCTGCATCAAGAGCAGTGTGGCCAGCAGGGCAAGGGAGGGGATTCTGCCCCTTTACTCTGCTCTTGTCAGACCCCACCTGGAGTCCTGTGTGCAGTTCTGGAGCCCTCAGCACAGGAAGGACATGGAAGTGTTGGAGTGTGTCCAGAGGAGAGCCATGAAGATGATCAGAGGGCTGGAGCAGCTCTGCTATGAGGACAGGCTGAGAGAGTTGGGGCTCTTCAGCCTGGAGAAGAGAANAGGGAGGTTGTGGCTGCTCCCTCCCTGGAGGTGTTCAAGGCCAGGTTGGACAAGGCCTTGAGTGAACTGTACTAGTGGGAGGTGTCCCTGCCTATGGCAGGGGGTTGGAACTAGATGATCCTTGAGGTCCCTTCCAACCTTACCATTCTATGATTCTATGATTGTAAGTGCTAACAGTGGTAAAAGAAGCCAAGAGTACAGGTGACACTCATGCCTCCCCTCAGAACAGGCAAATGTGCTTTAATCAATGTGAGTGTTCACTTGGGATACCATTCCTCATTGGATACAGGTGCAGCCAGAGAAAACCTTTTGGAGGTCAATACCCCTAAGATGAATCTCCCTTCACCAGAGGAGCCAATACGCCCCCTTCCTATCCCACCAGCAGAACCACATCTCATTTCTGGAAGATGCTGCCTGAGCACAAACGAAACACAAGAAAAGCAGAGCTGCTTAATGACTTTTTCTCCTAGCTTACAATAAAGCTGGAAAGCCAGAGCACATATTTGCAATAAAATTTAATATTTAATGATCCTCACTATATATACATTTAAGCACAATTGAGCCAATTTCTGATCCCAGTACAGTTATCTCGGTCCAGAAATGTAATCATGAGATTACAAAATATTTATTATAAAACAACAACCAAAACTAAAATTCTCTACAGGGAATTTACCAGCTCGTAGATTTCCAACAAGATAACAGCAAATTGTAAGAGAAGTCATTGAATTTAGAATGAGTTTAATTTTGTCTCATGCAGCTCTGGAACAGAACTGTTAACACCTTAACAGATAAATACTAGGAATACTTCATTTTTTCTTTTTTTTTTTTCTTCTCCAGGCCAAAATCTTGTTTTCTGAAGCACAGAAATAACTGGTTTTTTTGGTTCCCTAAGGGAGAGAGCAATGCACACAGCAGCCTTCACAGCAAATGTCTGAACTTGGTTTTCCCTTGGAGCTGTTCACATTTTAAAAGAAGTTATTCCTTGAATACTCCCTGCCCCAAAATTTCTGCCTCCAGTTTCCAATTATAGTCACTTGGAAACTGAAGAAACTGAAATAGAGAGGAACTGCTGGGACTGTCATTGCTTGCTTAAGTAAATGTTCTAAAGTGATATTTCATGTCTTTGCTAAAGGAGATGACAACCATCTTCACTTGCCTATTTCTCTCTCTCTTTATTTTTTTTCCCTTTGTTTGTCTTTGAAATGAAACAAATTCAAAAGGAGCAGCAAATGTTCTAGCTCAGGTACCTGCTACTTGAATGTATCAAGCATGCAGTATTTTCTTTTATGTAAAACACTAAAATGTGACCCTACTGCAGGTGATCGAAGGCAGCACTGATAGCAAGGGAACTGGATACAGCTGAGCATTGTGCACCAAAGCAAACATTTGACACTCCCAGTTAGATTTCCCCCTAGAAATTCAGGAGTAAGGGAAGAAGAGGTTGAGAGGAGACCTCAGTGATCTCTACAACTTCCTGAAAAGAGGTTGGAGTGAGGTGGGGGTTGTCTATTCTCCCTAGTATTAGGTGACAGGACAAGAGGAAATGGCCTGAAATTGTGCTAGGGGAGGTTTAGATTGGAGGTTGTGAACCATTTCTTTCCTGCAAGAGTGGTCAGGCATTGGGACAGGCTGCTCAGCAAGGCAATGAAATCAATATCATAGAATCATAGAATGGTAAGGTTGGAAGGGACCTCAAGGATCATCTAGTTCCAACCCCCTGCCATAGGTAGGGACACCTCCCACTAGTACAGCTCACTCAAGGCCTCATCCAACCTGGCCGTCAACACCTTGAGGGAGGGAACAGCCACAAACTCCCAGGGTAACCTGTTCCAGTGCCTCACCACCCTCATTCTAAAGAACATCCTCTTAACATCAAGTTTAAATCTCCCCTCTGCCAGTTTAAACCCATTGCCCCTTGTCCTGGCATTGCAAGACCTCGTCAATAGTCCCTCCCCAGCCTTCCTGTAGGCCCCCTTCACATACTGAAAGGCTACTATCAGGTCCCCTCGAAGCCTTCTCTTCTCCAGGCTGCAGAGCCCCAACTCTCTCAGCCTGTCCTCACAGCAGAGCTGCAAACNGGGCAGAATCCCCTCCCTTGCCACGCTGCTCTTGATGCAGCCTAGGACTCAGGTCCCTAGAGGTGCTCAAAGAACATGTGGACATGGCACTTTGGGACATGGCTTATTGCCCATGGTAGTCTTAGTCTAATGGTTTGACTTGATCTCACAGGTCTTTTCCAACCAAAACATTTCTGTGATTCCATTGGATAGCTAGCAGTGAGGTGACAGTTTGTCCTGATGAGCTTCCAAGATACAATGACAAAGGTTTAAGTTCTTGGCCCATCTGTAGCAAGCACATGCAGGTCATTCTCAGTGGTCCATTTAAACTCACCTCTCCAAACTGCAGTGCAGATGTTTACAGATGCTGGTCTCAGTTTGGCTGATGTACCCAAGTTTCAACTTAATCACTAGCAGATTAAAATTTGTATGATTTACAGTGACACGCTCTTTCAGACCAGTTTAGCTCACAATTAATTTATGTCTCAAACATTGGAGAATAAAAAGAAAAGGCTTCTCCCATACTGGGTCTTTTCATATGAAGTTTGAGGAATTGACCCCTTTTTCTTGAAAGGGCTGATTTCTGATGAGACACTGGAATAGGGAGGTTGTGGATGCCCCCTCCATGGAGGTGTTCAAGGTCAGGTTAGATGAGGCTTTGAGCAACCTGGTCTAGTGGAAGGATGATTTGAAGTACATGATCTCCAAGGTCCCTTCCAGCCCAAACAATTCTATGATTATTTCAAGAATATCTGCAATTATTTCTGCTTCTGGGGTGACCTCTAAATCTCTGTGAAACAATGAGTTGACAAGATCAGAAGTCCAGTGTCCATTGCTCATAGAGCCATTTCCATGCACACAATTCCTATATTATGGTTAATTCCTATATTACATTTAAAGCAGGACGTTTAGAAAGTGCAATTAAATTCATAAGTAGGTTTAGGATTGCCTAAACTTAGGTTTCTTAGCACACCTGAGATCAGTGCTATTTCAGTCTAAGGTAGGGGTTTTGGTCACAAAGTCAGTGAATCATAGAATTTTTTTCAGATGGAAAAGACATACAAGATCATAGAATCAAACCTTCAGTCTAAACCTGTCATGGCCATTAAACCATGTCCTGAAGTGCCATGTCCTGAAGTGCCATGTTTCTTGAACAGCTCAGGGGATGTTGACTCTTCTGCTAACTAAAACCCTGAAGTCCTCAGATTTCTTTTTTAAGGGGAACCAAAAAGATTTTAGGGAAAAGAAAAGGAGAAATGAGAGGAGAGGAGACTCCAGGAGGAGAGGAGACTTGAGGAGAGGAGAGGAGACTTGAGGAGAGGAGACTCGAGGAGACTTGAGGAGAGGAGACTCGAGGAGAGGAGACTCGAGGAGAGGAGAGGAGACTCGAGGAGAGGAGACTCGAGGAGACTTGAGGAGAGGAGACTCGAGGAGA
>VWZE01009732.1:88266-113182 GCA_013396675.1 Eubucco bourcierii | reverse complement strand
CTTTTTTTTTTTTTTTTTTTTCCCTTAATAAAAGTGGTAATAAAATGTACTTGTTTAAAGTTCTTGAGTTTGGAAGTTTCTCTTTTTCTGTCTATTAACCTACTTTATTTCAGGACATCTATGAAGGAAGGATTGAGCTTCCACCTTTCTTTTGTTTGTTATTACTATTGTGCTAAGAATTAAACGCTTTCAACTCTGGTCAGTTTTCCTCACGGAAAGAAGAAATCTTGTGGAGGAAATTGAAATATGTGATAATGTTATGTGCAGAGAAATATGTGATAATGTTATGTGCAGAGTAGGTGAAGGAAGGACATTTTTGCTTACTTATTATCCCCTAAAAGCAAGTTCTGTATGCTGTTAGCCAATGGTTCTTTGTGGGTATGGGCTGTATACTGTCTGACTAGAATGAATTAAAAAATAATGTAGGATCTTCTGAAAAAAAAAAAAACCAAGAACAAAAAAATATATTCTGGTATTTGGCAATCTTTACCATGTTCCTCCTAGGTATGAATCAATCCTTAGGCCATTATTAATTTTCCTGTGTGGGACAATGGGTTTGAAATTACCATTATTAATTAGTTGGAAATTCATTAAACACTTGAAAGAATAAATGAGATGCAAGTTCAGTATTTGCCATGTAGAATTTCACATCTTCAGTCACACTACTTAATTATGAGCAGTTTGTTAGAAGATAAGGCAGGATAAGTGGAGCACAGTCTAAAAGATTGCCTGTCCCTTCTATCCGCATTCCTTGAGTTGCTCTGCCTTGGATAAATTCTACAGGTACTCAGACTTCCATTCTTTCCACAGCAACAGTGCAGGCATGATTGAGTTACTAAAACTTGATAAAAAGTAATACCAAAAGGCAGGACTGAAGGATAAGCATTTCCTTTAATTTTAAATGGATATAAAGTAAAAATCAAAGGATCCTCCTCCACCACCTGTGACCCTTGCTGCTTGGATATTAGGTGCAGCTTTTGTATTTGCATGGCAAGTTAAGCATAAATCATAGAATCATAGAACTATTTGAGTCGGAAGGAACCTCAAAGATCTTCTAGTTCAAACTCTCCTGCCATGGGCAGGGATACTTTCCACTAGACCAGGTTGCTCAAGGCCTCACCCAACCTGGCTGTAAACACCTCCAGGGTGGTGTCTTTACTGCTGGAGAAGATAGGCACCCACATTTGACATCAACTATTCAATTTAGTTCAGGAGTTGACCTGCAAATGGTCAAAAAGTGTTCCTAGAGTGTGGGTGACAAAGTCCGCCAATGAGGTGGAAGGTAAAACTAATGCATCTTACCTCATCTACTATCAGCTGATGAGGTAACTGCCCAATCTTTATGAGTCATTTAATGGTTGGTAGAGCCATAAAATGAATATAACCACTGCCTTAAGCCCGTTGCCACAAGGGCAAGTCTTGCATAAGGCTGATTTGCCAAGTAAAACACAAGACAAAGACAAGGAATGCAATTTGACAGTTCTATTTTACCCAAACATGACTAATTCCTTTAAAGAAGTTGTTCTGGAAGCCAGCCCCTCAATCTGCAAAGCCATGCCTGCAAGCTAATGGTTCTAATTCAGATAATTAGTCTTGCTGAATTAAATGGGAGGAATTGTGTATGCATGAGTAGCAGTGGAGGATGAGGTTCATATTTCATGTTATTAAAATACATGCCAGTCATGACAATGAGCAAATGGCTTCCACAGGCTTGTGAACCTTAAATTCCTTCTTCTGCATTTATTAATAACCAGGAAACCCCTGAGAATTCAGGTTCATAGAATACTTTGTGTTGGAAGGGATTGTAATGATCATTTAGTTCCAGCCCTCTTTTTCAGGGACAGGGACACCTTCCACTAGACAAGGTTGCTCAAGACCTCATCCAACCTGGCCTTGAACACCTCCAGGGAGGGAGCAGCCACAACCTCCCTGGGCAACCTGTGCCAGTGTCTCACCAGCCTGGGAGGTTGGGAGGATGGGAGGATGAAATGTAGTCTGATGCAATAGGAAAAGATAACTCATCTCTCCAATAATAATCTAGAAAAAAAACTATTTTAAGGAGAAAACCAAGTCATTTTGAAAGGAAGTTGCATAACCCAACTAACCCATACATAGTCCACACTGCAAATGCTAAATGTGGAAGACAACACTGGAACACTGAAGACACTGAACACGATGGGACACCAAACAGGTTGTCCAAAGACATTCTGGATGCTCTCTCCCTACAGGTGTTCAAGACCACATTGGATGTGGCCCTTGTGCAGCCTGGTCTAGTGGAAGGTGTCCCAGCCAATGGCAGTGGGGGAGGAAATAGATGATATTTAAGTTCCATTCCAACCCAAACTATTCTATGATTCTATGATAAGAAGTTCTAGGATATATTTTGAGGCCTTGAGTGCCCTGTACTAGTGAGAGGTGTCCCTGCCTATGACAGGGGGTTGGAATTAGATGATCCTTGAGGTCCCTTCCAACCTTACCATTCTATGATTCTGTGATTCTATATTTTTTTTCTATAAGCTTATCAGAAGAGATGGGCATATAGAGGTAACAAGGAAGAACCATTTCTTTTATGAGCTGAACTGGCTTGAAGTAGCACTTGGTTTTCAATGACAGATCTCCACACTCCTGCCTCAGCACGCTAATTCATGATTGAACTTGGTTTCCTACACTTTTAATGTGTAGCCCTTCTGAGCTTGCATCACACTGTTTTTCTGCTGTTGCTTTGCACTTGATCTTCTGCTGTCTTAATTTAAACCAAAAGAACTGAGATGAAATATTCATCTAATCCATAGCTGCTTCCATAATCCTCAGTGCCAGCGAAAGTGAGCTGTTTTCAAATCAATTTTATGTTGACTTATTAAAGATACAAACCACTCAACTGCTGTAACCATTTCATGTAGAGTGGAAAATAAGTGGTTACTGCTTTGCATTATCCGTGGAAAGCTGTGAGATCAGTAGTTAGGATTCAAAGAAAGAAAATTATCCAGGATTTGAAAGTTTAGACAGGAAGAGAAATAAACATTTTGCAGATGATTATCTGAAGTAAACAAACATCAATATTTACGGTTCTGTCCCAAAGACTGTTGAAAGAGAGAAGACATTTCAAACAATGTCATCAAACCTGTGGAGTCTCACTGCCACTAGCTGGAAAAAGAGTAAAAGCTCTGGACAAGAGGTGAGTGTTACCAAGCTGGGCATTTAGGAGTAGATTCAGACTGGACATTAGAAAGATATTCTCTACAGTGAAGGTGGTGAGACACTGGAATGTGATGCTCAGAAAAGCCACAGATGCCCCCTCCCTGGAGATGTTCAAGGCCAGGTTGGATGAAACATTGATCAATCTGGTCTAGAGGGCAGAGGGTTGGAACTAGATGAACTGCAAGGTCTCTTCCAACTCAAACAATTTTATGAATCTAAGAATCTGTAAGGGCGCTCAACATACAGATGCCTGTTCCCTTTGAGCCCAGTCTGAAGTCAGGTCCTATCACAGCAGTAGGCAGGTTGAAGCTACAACTGAGATGCTTCACAAAGAACCATGGAATAGTTTTGACTGGAAAAGGGCTCTAAGATCATAAAGGCCAACAATTAATATAACCCCACTGTGGCCATTAAACCATGCCCCAAAAGGCTGTGTCTATGTGTTTCTTAATCACCTCCTCAACCCCAATATGGATTGAACCATCACTTCCCATGGGGAGCAAGCTTTCATTCTGCTAGTGCCAGTCCACACAGGGATAAAGAAGGAAGTGGGGACAGATTGGAGCATTTCAGCTTTCTAGAATCAACCCATAAAAGCTTCTTTCTCTAAGGGAAACTACGAGATAGTCAGATGCTTACTCCTGGTCAAACAGACACTGCTAAGGTGATTTTATGCCAATCACTGCCTCCTTGGCAGGGCTGAATAAGCTTGTGAGATCCTCTCTGAATAATTCATCTCTGTCCTGGCTGTGATTGAAAGCTGCTGTTCAGCAGGGAGTTAGTTCAGGAGAGGCTTAAAAACCACTCTTACAACTGCTGTCAATATTATTACCATAAATCCGAGGACCCACTGTGCAAGGTGCCATGAGAAAACTGTGAGTCTGGCATCCTCAAAAATACAGGTAGAACTATCTAAGAACCAGCTGGGGGAATTGGGCTACTTTAGTCTGGAGAAGAGGAGTCCAAGGGGGGGATCTCAATACTCTCTACAACTCCTTGAAAAGAAGTTGAGGTGGAGGTTGGTCTCTTCTCCCTAATATAAGGTGGAAGAAGGAGAGAAAATGGCCTGAAATTGTGCCAGGGAAAGTTTTAGGTTGAATATTACAAAAAAAATCTTTGTTGCAAGAGTGGTCCAGCATTGGAACAGGCTGCCCAGGGAGGTGGTGGAGTCATCATCCCTGGAGGTGTTCAAGAAATGTGTGGACATGGCACTTTGGGACATGGTTTAATGGCCATGGTGGTGTTGGTTTGATAGCTGAACTCAATGGTCTTAGAAGTGTTTTCCAACCCAGACAATTCTGTGATTCTATGATTAAGTATTTTAGGCATTGCCTTCGCTGTGGAGATCAGGTGGGAGGCTCAGTGCTCAGGAGTCTACCATAAGCTTGCTGATGGAACAGGACCTACAGCTCCCTACACCATAGGTAGGATGCAGTTTGATTTTGGCTATAGGACCTCAGAAGGCAGCTGCTGCTACACGATACCAAAGCTACATGGAGTGACTTCTTGTTTTTCATTTAGAAGTGCTAACAGAATTTTTTTAAAAAAAGTTATTTTATAAACATTTATCAGAGTGACCCTAAGGGGAAAAAAAAACCCAGGGTGCTCTCTCCTCATGTGCCATTTGGGACAGTTAACTTTTGCTAAGCATACAAATAGTTCAGTCAGAGTCACTACGCTTAGTGGATGACAGAAATAATATTCCTACAAATAAGAACACAATCTTCATTTTCATTATTCAGGGTTACACAGTTTCCTTCCCCTCCCTCATCTTCTCTTCACCATAGGTTCATAGAATGGAAAGGACTAGAAGAGACCTCTGAAGATCATACAATCCAAACCCACTGTCAATGCAGGACAACCTAGAGCAGATCACACAGGAACTAGATCATAGGCTGGACTTGATGAGCTCAGAGATCTACTCTGTGATTCTGTGAACACACCCAGATGGACCTTGGAGGTCTCTAGAGAAAAAGATCAGACTAGGGTTTAGTCTCATTCACCCAGCAATTGCCAAAGGATTAGGTCCACCCAAAGGACATCCATAGGTGTTTTGAGCAACCACAGATCACTCTGTGCCTGGCTCAGGCTACTTCAATATATCAGGTCAGCTGTAGCAGCAACAAACATCATGTGCAGCAGCAATTAGAACATAAGAAAACTGCTGAAAAGCCTCATTCCTGGAAATGACAGACTTGGTCATTAAGATGTGCTAGACTGAAAACAGGGGTGTAAGCTGGGGGCCACCCCAAGAAGAAAAAGAGAAAGGAAAAAAATAAATCCAAGGCAAAGCTCTGATCCTGATCCAAGAAGGGCATAGCCTGTGTTTTGGGATTCCAACCAATTATTAGGGAGAAGCAAGAAGAAATAGGAAATAGCATTGCCTCTCATCAAAGCTATACCTTCTGGTGGAACCAGGGCAGGTTTGCTTTTTTTCTTCTTAATGTAGATATGGAATAGACCAGAAACAAGGTTCAAGAAAGCTTGGGCAGAGGACCCTCAGATAGGGTCAGATATGGGATGGATTTTTGAAATGAAGTGCAGCATGTTTGAATAGGGCTGGGTGATAGGTTGGATTGAATGATCTTGGAGGTCACTTCCAAACCTGGTTGATTCTTTGAGTCTATGATTCTGTGCTCATGTCTCCTGGTTTGTTATCATCAGCCAGGAGAGGAGAGTGAGAATCTATTTCAGCTCTGGAGAAGGGACTAAGGCTGCAGTTGGAACAACCTGTGAGGTCAGAGGAAGCAGAGAGCAGCCTCCCTTTGTTTGAACTCACAGGATTTGTCCAGAGTCTTGTTTCCAAACAAACCTATGTTACCAGGGCTTGTAGGAGTCATTATGAAGGAGAAATCCATGTTGAGGGCATCAGTCCTCCTTTCTGCTCCTGGCTTCCCTGATATTGCCATTCTGAAGCACTGCAAAACCTATGCATAAGTCAGGAAAGCCACTGAAGGCATTTGAGTGCTAGACTGGAGTCCCCGGAGGCTGCAGTTTGGTGGAAGAGGCATTGCACTCACCATATGAGCCTGTTCATCTCAGCCCATTGCTACAGAATTTTTTTTTTTTTTTTTTAAACATCATATAGCTCTAACAATTAATAGATTCACAGGTTCACAAAACTGTTTGACCTGGAAAGCACCCTAACGATCATCTAGTTCCAAACCCACCATCATGGGCAGAGACACCTTCCACTAGACCGGGTTGCTCAAGGCCCCATCCAACCTTGAACACTTACAGGGATGGGACATCTACAGCCTTCCTGGGCAACCTGCTCTAGTACCTCACCACACTCATTGTGAAGAATTTCCTCCCCTAATGTCCAGTTTAAGTCTCCCCTCTTCTAGCTCAAAACCACTGCACCTTGTCCTATCACTACAAGCCCTTGTAAAAAATCCCTCCTCAGCTCTCCTCTAACTTCCTTCAGGTACCAAAATGCTTCTCTAAAGTCTTCCTAGAGGCTTAGAATCATAAAACCAACAAATCATAGAATCAGCCAGGTTGGAAGAGACCTCCAAGATCATCCAGTCCAAGCTATCACCCAGTCCTATCCAATCAACTGGACTATGGCACTAAGTGCCTCATCCAGTCTTTCCTTGAACACCTCCAGAGATGGTGATTCCACCACCTCCCTGGGCAGCCCATTCCAATGCCAATCACTCTCTCTGTGAAGAATTTCCTCCTAATATCCAGCCTACATCTCCCCCAGCACAACTTGAGACTGTGTCCCTTCATTCTATTGCTGGTTGCCTGGGAGAAGAGACTAACCCCTACCTGGCTACAGCCTCCTTTTAGGAGGTTGTAGACACCAATGAAGTCACCCCCAAGCCTTCTCTTTTCCAGGCTAAACACCCCCAGCTCCCTCAGCCTCTCCTCACAGGGTTGTGCTCCAGGTCCCTCACCAACTTTGTCGCCTTTCTCTGGACATGTTCCAGTACCTCAACATCTCTCTTGAATTGAGGGGCCCAGAACTGGACACAGTACTCAAGCTTCTTTACTCCAGGGTGAACAGATCCAGCTGCCTCAGTCTGTTCCCATAAGAGAGGTGTTCCAACCCTCTGATTGTCTTCACAGCCTCCTCTGGATCTGTTTCAACAGTTTGATTTCCTTCTTATGCTGAGCAGCCCAGAACTGGAAACAGGACTCCAATTGAGGTTGTGCCAGAGCAAAGCAGACAGTAGAATCACCTCTCTCATCCTGTTGATCACACTTCTTTTGATAAAGCCCAGGGCATGGCTACCTTCTGGGCTGCAAGCACACATTGTCTGTTCATGTTGCATTTTTCATTAACTGACACCTCCCAAGTCCTTCTGGGCAGCTCTTGAGCCACTCTTCCTCCAGGCTGTATTTATGCTGGGGATTGCCCTGACCCGGGTGCAGGACCTTGCACTTGGCCTTGTTGAATTTCCTGATGTTGTGTTGGGCCCATCTCTCAAGCCTAAGTCCCTCTAGATGGCATTCCCTCCTTTGGATATCTCTAACAAACCCCATTGCTCAACTCTATAGAAAGCATCTCCACCTCAAAAATCACTTCTAGAAGGAATGATTACTGCAAAGAGCAAAGTCCCTATTTCTTCTCACACCTCCTACACGGAAGTGTCAGAAAGGTACTGCCAAAACAGTTGCTATGATGACTGGCAACTTGCTTGCATGCCAAGAGAAAAGAACTTGTAAGAACATGCACAAGTGTAATCTTTCCATTCCCTCCCTTGAAAAAGTTTTTAAAAGATGGTAATGACTTTTAATTGATTTTGAAGACCTGCATTATATTGGTTCTATTTTTTATTTTAATCTAAAGCAACTCATCTGTGTCTGGTCTCCTGCTTACAAGACGAACAAGAGTTGAAACATAACCTCCACAGATAAAATCGAATTAGCTGATATCCAGTATCCAAAATCCTATTTGTATTCTTCATGCCCCGTTTAGGAAGGGGGTGTTGGTCGACAAGAAACTGAACATGAACAGGCAGTGTGTGGTTGCAGCCCAGAAGGCAAATCACATTCTGGGCTCCATCAAAAGATGTGTGGCAGCAGATCCAGAGAAGAGATTCTGCTGCTTCGCTCTGGTGAGACCTCACCTGGTGTACTGCATCCAGCTCTGGAGCCCTCAATATGGGAAGGACATGAACCTAACGGAGCAGGTTCAGAGGAGGGCCAAGAAAATGATCATGAGGTTCCAGCCTATGGGGACAGGCTGAGGGAGCTGGAGAAGGGGAGGCTCCAAGTGAACATAATAGCAGCCTTCCAGTACCTGAAGGGGGCCTACAAGAAGGGTGGAGAGAGACTGTTTGCAAAGGCCTGCAGAGACAGAATGACAGGCAATGGCTTCAAAGTAGATAAGACCAGATTTAGATTGGATGTTAGGAACAAGTTCTTTACTATGAGGGTAATGGAACACTTGAACAGGTTGCCCAGGGAGGTGGTTGGGGCCTCATCTCCGGAGATATTCAAAATGAGGCTTGACAGGGCTCTGGGAAACCTGACCTAATTGAGGATGCCTCTGCTGACTGCACGGGGGTTTGGACTAGATGATCTTTGGAGGTTACTTCCAACCCAGATCATTCTATAATTCTATGATTCTAAACCTCACAACACAAATTCAGGCCTTGATAGGAGCAGACTTGCAGGACTAGAAAGCTCTCCATTATTTTCTCAGAATCACCCAGTGCTAGGGGTTGGAAGGGATCTCAAAAAATCATCTGGTCCAACCCCGCTGCCAGAGCAAGATCACCTATACCAGATCACACAGGAGCTTGTCCAGGCGGGTTTTGAATATCTCCAGACAGAAGATTCCACAACACCCCTGGGCAGCCTGGTACAGTGTTCTGTCACCCTCACAGTGAAAAAAAAATTTCCTCATGTTTCCAGGGAACTTCCTATGCCTCAGCTTCCATCCACTGCTCCTTGTCCTGTCATTGGGCATCACCAAGCAGAGCCTGGCTCCATCCTCCTGCCACTCACCGTTTACGTATTTATAAACATTGATGAGGTCACCTCTCAGTCTCCTCCTCTCCAAGCTAAAGAGCCCCAGCTCCCTCAGTCTCACCTCGTAAGAGAGATGTTCTACTCCCTTAATCATTTTTGTGACTCTGCCCTAGACTCTTTCAAGTAGTTCCCTGTCCTTCTTGAACTGAGAGGCTGTAAGAACCTGGTTCCTCATTTTTGTCTCAAAATTGCTACACAGACCACTGGCTGACACCATCACCAAGACCACAGAGTTAATTTCACTGGGCTACCAGACAGGAGGCTTCTTCTTCTCCAGCTGCAGGAATGGATGTTTCCTCTTTTCAAAACTTGGAGCCTATTAAGAAAAATTAGGCCCAGCTTCTAGGGGGAGGAGGGGTTTGGAGATACTTGGAGAAGACCCCTGAAGACCCCTCAGTGATGATACTGAGCATGCACACCACCACTGGGTGGTGGGTGTGGCTAAGCAAAACTATCCTCATAATATGCTAAGTGGTTACATGAATATACAACAAGGTGACCCAATAAAAGGGAAGAGAACACCAACTTTAGACTGAACATTCCCCCCCCACACACTGTGCTGGATGAGGAATTGAACCATTGGAATTCTGGGAATCCACTTTGAAGATAGCTATAGTACCTGAACTTTCCTTTTCTTCATTTCTTTCTTTTTCCCTCTCTCTCCCTCCTTAGTGTTTGCATACTTGTTGGTGGGTAAGTAAAGTTACTTGGTGCTTGACTTCATTTTGAGTCTTAGTTCTGCTCCTGAGAACACCAATTGTAGAACCATCACCCCAGCTGGCCAGAGTGTGACATATGCTCAAAACTGGACACAGTATTCCAGATGTGACCTCACCAGGGAAGAGCAGAGGGGGAGCAGAACCCTTCTCAACCTATTAACCACACCCCTCCTAATACACCCCAGAGCAATGTTGGCCTTCTTAAGCACAAGAGCATGTGTCTGGCTCATGGCCACCCTTTCACCCTCTAGGACCCTCAGATCCCCGTCACTGCTCTCCAGCAGGTCAGTCCTCAACCTATACTGATACCTGGGGTTGTTCTTTCTCAGGTGCAAGACTCAGCACTTGCTCTTGTTGAACTTCATTAAATTTCTTCCTGCCCAACCCTCCAGCCTGTCCAAGTCTCTCTGAATGGCAGCACAACCCTCTGGCATGTCAGCCATTCCACCCAGTTTTGTGTCATCAACAGACTTGCTGACAGTGCACTCTGTGCCCTCATCCAAGTCATTGGTGAATATATTGAATAGTACTGCTCCCAGTTCTAACCTCTGAGAGACTCCACTAGATACAGGCCTCCAGCTAGACTCTGTCCCACTGACAACAACTTTCTGACTTCTTTACTTCAACCAGTTCCAAACCCACCTCACTACCTGATCATTCAGACCACTCTGCCTCAGTTTAGCCAGAAGGATGCTATGGGAGACGGTGTCAGATGATTTACTAAAATCAAGATGAATCACATCCACTCTTCTACCATCATTTATCCACCTGGTTATGCACTCATAAAAGGCTACCAAGTTGGTCAAACACGACCTCCCCTAGGTAAAATCATGTTGTCTGCTCCTTATGATTCTCTTGTCCTTGATATGCCAAATATAGTGCTGAGGACAAGTTGTTCCACTATCTTTCAGAGGATGGAGGTGAGGCTGACAAGTCTACAGTTGCCTGGGTCCTCCTTTTTACCCTTTTTGAAAACAGAAGTGGACAACTTTAGTAACCATTTCATACATATTGGTACTTTAAGAAATTTCTGGCATATTTTGACATGAACACCAGCTTCCAAAATCAGATGCCTTCTCTTCTTCATGCTGTGTGGTTCTTTCCCTGTGTCTGTTCCTTTTTTAACACTAGCCTAATAAATACTTATCCAGGGCAGCCAAACCACAGAAGAATAGAATTTAAGGAACAATGCAGCCTTGACCAGCAGAGAAGAGGGAGTGCAATGGATCTTAACGACCCTTTTCTGTGTTGCATTGTGAATATTCTGACATTATAATGCAAATATTGAACTATCCTGAACTGAATGGTGTCAGGATAACTCAAGGACAAAAATTTGTTTGAAGTCAATACATACACTTGAAATTTTCTCAGCAGAACTTTAAAAAACCTCATTACAAACTGGAATGGGGATAATTTCTTGTGGTGCTCCTACAATCCCAGAATTTCCTCTTTGTTTCAATTCTGTGTGTTCTGAATGTAGAGAGGTAACCTCCTACAGATAAACTGCAGAACTGTGTAGGACACAGGACAGCCACCAATAGTCATGAAATTAGCTTAAGCGCTGAAAAAAAAAAGATCATTCCTGCCCGAACTGTGTAAATCTGGATAACACTGCAAACCAGGAGTAGTGCAGAAAAGAATTCTGAGACTTCTGTAGCATTGTCATAGAATCCTAGAATGGTTTGTGTTGGAAGGGAACTTAAAAGTTATCAAGTTCTAACCTCTCTGCCATTGGGCAGTGATGCCTTCCACTAGACCAGGGTAGAATCATAGAATGGTAAGGTTGGAAGGGACCTCAAGGATCATCTAGTTCCAGCCCCCTGCCATAGGCAGGGACACCTCCCACTAGTACAGGTTACTCAAGGCCTCGTCCAACCTGGTCTTGAACACCTCCAGGGAGGGAGCAGCCACTGCCTCCCTGGGCAACCTGTGCCAGTGCCTCACCGCCCTCACTGTAAAGAACTTCCTCCTAACATCCAGTCTAAATCTCCCCTCTGCCAGTTTAAACCCATTGCCCCTTGTCCTGTCATTGCAAGACCTTGTAAATAAACCCTCCCCAGCCTTTCTGTAGGCCCCCTTCAGATACTGGAAGGCTACTATCAGGTCTCCTGGAAGCCTTCTCTTCTCCATGTTGAATGACATCAGGTAGATGACATCAGTTGCCCTTCCCTTGTCCACTGTCGCTGTGACTTCATCATAAAAAAACACCAAATTTGTCAGGTAAGATCTGTTCAAGGCCTTGTCCAATCTGCTCTTGAATACTTCCAGGGAGGAAATTGAGAAGACTGGAGCAATTTCTAATTCAAATGTAGTGTTAGTACTTGACTTTTGTTTTTTCTTTTAGATGATTGTTAAGAAGGACTATATAGGGGATGTGAACTCTTTCTCCTTTCATCCCTTATTTTAACTACAAATATTTCACTAAGAAACAAACTATTAAAATTGCACTTAGAAATAAAATGCTGGGTTTTGTAATACATATCTAAACATCAACAACAAAACAAGTAAAAACCCCAATAAAACCAACAACAAACAAAACCCACAACATAAGACCCAAAAGCAAAGAAAAGATAACCCCCAAAACTATCAGGTTAGTAAACGAAAGCATAGCTTTGGATTACAACAATGTCCTGCATTCTGCAAACAGCTGACTTGTTATAAAAATGAAAAAGGTGAGTAATTTTCTGTTTCTTTGGCCTTATTCCTAGAATCATAGAATCACAGAATGGTAGAGGTTAGAAAGGACATCTGAAGATCGTCAAGTCCAACCTCTATGTCAAAACATCCAGATGGATATTGAAAGTCTCCAGAGAGGGAGACTCCACAACCTCCCTGGGCGGCCTGCTGCAGGGTTCCAGTTTCTCCTCACGTTGATGTGGAACTTTTTGTGTTCCAATTTATACACATTGCCACTTGTCCTATCACAGGGTAGCAGTGAAAAGAGACTGGGACCTTATTCTTGACATCCACCCTTCAGATATTTGTAAACATTGATCAGACCCCCTCTCAGCCTTCTCTTCTTTAGGTTAAAGAGCCCCAGGTTTCTTAGCCTTTCCTCGTGAGACTGATGTTCCAGTCCCTTCATCACCCACATAGCCTCCACTGGACCATCTTCAGTAGACCCCTGTCACTCTTGAACTGCAGAGCACAGCACTAGGCACAATCCTCCAAATGTAGTCTCACTTGGGCAGAGTAGAGGGACAGGAGAACCTTCTTTGACTTCTGGTCACAGACTTAATGTATCCCAGGATATCATTTGCCTTCTTGGTCACAAGGGTACACTGTTGTCTGATGGATAACTTACTGCTAAGGGAAAGAGATGGATAAAAGTGGTTTGCACTTAGCAGCCCAGTAGAAGGAAATGGGGAAACCTCTGGCCTGCAAAAGACTGGCTGTTGCACATCAGCTTAAATTAAGCTCTTAACAGGAACAGAAGACTCTGTTGCAATCATTGCAAATTGTGTGACATTATTCATACAAATGTTCTGCAAAAATAATGGCCAGTCCTTCTTATCTGCCATAGTAATTAAAAAGCTCTAATAAAATAATACTGAGAATCATTTCAATGCTTTATATGATGGGGCTGGGGCTCCTCACAGGGCACTCATTTTTTGTTAAGTTTTGACTCATTTTTGAAAGCTAATGCCATGCTAAATTTTAATAATATGGCAGGTGCAGTTTGCTGTGCTGTATTAATCACACATTTAACACTCTGCAGAAGACACCCACAAAGAGGACCAATGCAGGAGCCAAATGAAAAGTGTCTATCACACCAGCAGCATCTTCACTAGCTATAACTATTCTTGTGCAGCATTTGTATGCATTAAATTATCATGATGCTTCCTTAGCTCTTCTTCTTCCCTAGAGAGGTCTCTCTGACACTCTTCTAGGACTTACCACTTCTATAGAATACTAAACAAAGATTGACATAATTTCTCTACCCTGGCATTCTAATTTGGATTGCATGAAGTTCTACACTCTCAAGTCATAAAGTTTAAAGTTAGTGGAGAACCAGGATGAAATTTGTTACAGTTACATAAGCAGTAACTCGACCTTTTTTTTTTTTTTCATGTAGTTTTCTCATTCTGCATCATAGAATCACAGAATTGTATTGGTTAGAAAAGACCTCTAAGATCATCAGGTTCAACTGTTTGCTCAGCACCACCATGGCCATTAAACCATGTCCCAAAACGCCACATCCACATGTTTCTAGAATACTTCTGGGGACAGTGCCTCCACCACCTTCCTGGGCAGCCTGTTCCAATGGCTGACCTAAACCCCACCACAACCAAACTTATGTAAAGGTCTCCATAATGTATAAGACAGGAAGATTTTTGCTGGGACTACAGGACCGATATGATACACAGTATCATTCTGCCTAGGAGACTCCTGTTGTTTGAAAGCCTGGAATCACAAAATCACAGAATGGTTTGGGTTGGAGAGGACCTTGAATATCATCTAGTTTCAATCCCCTACCGTGAGCCGCCTTCCACTAAACCAAGCTGCTCAAGACCTCATCCAATCTGACCTTGAATACTCCTGTCCTGACTGCTCTGTGTTGGAATTTGGATTCAGTGCATTTTAACAGTAAGGAGCAACGACACAGAGCAGAATTGCTCTCTTTTGGGCTCCCACTCTGAGGAATGGTCCCAGTGTCCCACTTGCACTTGAGAGATTCGGAGCTTTCCTTTCCTCCAGAACATCTGGGACAAGCATGCTGGTTTAAGAAACATGTAATTATGGTCAGTTTACTTGAAGGACATCTTGCTTCCAGTCTCCATTAGTCAGAGGAAGGAGGCAGTTCACAGACAAGAGGTTTGTGATGGAAAACTAGAAGGAAGTGATTTTGTAGGGGCAGAAAAAATACAATTCATGAGGAAGACAATTCATGAAGAAGATTCCAGGAATAGATCCACACAAGATCATAGAATCATAGAATGGTAAGGTTGGAAGGGACCTCAAAGATCATCTAATTCCAACCCCCTACCATAGGCAGGGACACCTCCCACTAGTACAGCTCACTCAAGGCCTCATCCAACCTGGTCTTGAACACCTCCAGGGAGGGAGCATCCACGACCTCCCTGGGCAACCTGTGCCAGTGTCTCACCACCCTCACTGTAAAGAACTTCCTCCTAACATCCAGTCTAAATCTTCCCTCTACCAGTTTAAACCCATTGCCCCTTGTCCTGGCATTGCAAGACCTTGTAAACAGTCCCTCCCCAGCCTTCCTGTAGGTCCCCTTCAGATACTGGAAGGCTACTATCAGGTCCCCTCGAAGCCTTCTCTTCTCCAGGCTGCAGAGCCCCAACTCTCTCAGCCTGTCCTCATAGCAGAGCTGCTCCAGCCCTCTGATCATCTTTGTGGCCCTCCTCTGGACCCACTCCAACACTTCCATGTCCTTCCTGTGCTGAGGGCTCCAGAACTGCACACAGTACTCCAGGTGGGGTCTGAGGAGAGCAGAGTAAAGGGGCAGAATCACCTCCTTTGCCAGATTAATGAATTTTTTGTACATGCCTATAATTGCTTTCATTCACATGGAACAGGTCCAGCTGCTTTCAGCATCCACAAATGAGAAGCAGAAGGGAGCAGAAGAGAAAACAACCATATTTTGTTACATTCAACAGTTAAAATCACTGGACAGCAAATAAATTACGTTAAGCACAATTAAACATGAAATTAACAGCAATCATTTGTAAGATAACACAACAAGACAGCTGAGATAAATGACAAAGGGCTTGCATTTCATCCTATTGAGAAATGCTGCCAAGATACATGTTTACAGAACATGGACTTGGGGTCAGAGAACTGATGGGATTCTCATGATACTTGCATCCATCTGTGCCTTGCTCATGGCTGTGCCTCATCTCCTCTGCTGGTTTTGTGTGCTGCACAAAACCTCCTGCTCTTGCAGTAGCTAATTTGGTGTCATAAGGGGCAGGACTCCCAGTGCAAGCCTGGGCTCAGAGAGCTAATGTTTAGCTGTTACTGAGTTACTTGCCCTGCACTGTACAGGGCTGCTGGCACGTGAGAAGCTGAACATGAGCCAGCAATGAGCACTTGCAGGCCAGAAGGTCAATGGCATCCTGGGTTGCATCAAAAGAAGTGTAGTCAACAGCTTGAGAGAGGTTATACTGCCACTGTTCTGTTCTGGTGACACCTTACCCAGAGTACTGGGTTCAGCTATGGGGCCCCAAAACAAAAGAGACATGGAGCTGCTGGAGTGGGTATGGAGGAGGGACAATTAGAGGGCTGGAGAACCTCTTCTATGAGGGTAGGCTGAAGCAATTTGGGTTGTTCAGCCTGGAGAAGAAAAGGCTCCAAGGAGACCTTAGAGCTGCATTTCAGTATCTGAAGGGCACCTACTGGAAGGCTGGGGAAGGACTGTTTAGAAGGGCTTGTAGTGATAGGATGAGGGAGAATGGTTTGAAATTGGATTAGGGTACGTTTAGGACATTAGGAAGAAATTTTTCACAATAAGAGTAGTGAAATATTGGAACAGATTGCCCAGAGATGTAGTTGAGGCCTCACTCCTGGAGCCATTCAAAATCAGACTTGATGTGGCCCTGGGTAGCCTGATGAGTTGGAGGTGTATCTGTTGACTACAGGAAGGTTAGGCAACATGACCAACCTGGTGCAATTTGTGAATCCATGAATCTGCAATGAGAGATGGCAGAGTGAAAAATAGCAGCTGTCACTGTTGGAGATGCATCTGATCTTTGGAGCTCTATTAATGACAGCAAAAGAAGCAAATTTTCCCCAGAGTAAATTCAGTCAGGACAGGCCTGCACAGTACTTCATGAATTCAGTGCAAGTTGTATCTCTGTGTGCTCCAGAGTGTTGTGAGAACTCTGATCTAGTTGGAAATGTCCCTGCTCACTGCAGGGAGGTTGTACAAGATGACCTTTGAGTGTCCTTTCCAACCTGATGAAATCTGTGAAGCCAAGAATCTGCTGGAGTGGATCCAGAGGAAATCACAGGGACGATTGGGCTGGAGCATCTGCCCTGTGGGAACAGGCTGATAGAGCTGGGTTTGTTCAGCCTGGAGAAGAGAAGGTTCTGGGGAGACCTTAGAGTGGCCTTCCAGTACCTGAAGGGAGCTACAAGAAGCTGGGGAGGGACACCTATACTTCAAGCTTTCCATCCTCTTTGAAGGACAGGTCAAATTTAAAAACTGATTTCTAGCTCCTGAATGTAAAAATACAGGCAGAAAATTTGCATAATTGATGAACAGATGGAACAGCAGATCTGAAGGAGATGAGATTAGCAGATCCACAGTGAAATTGTTTCCTTAAAGAGGTGGATTTGGCCTTCATCTACAGATTACAATGGAAACCTGGTTCAAAATAAAGAAGCCTAAATCCATTTTGTTTCTCACTGCTCTCTTTCTTCCTAAAGAGTAGCTGACAGGTGGAGAGTAAGCCAAGAGAACACAGCCCCTGCATTAACCATGAATAGAGACAAGTGCCAGGTGGAGATGTCAGCTGCAATTTTTCATTCCGTGCTGATAGCAGAAGGTTCTACAGAGCAATGCCAAAATGTTAGGGTAGAAAATGCACCCCATGGCTCCCACAGTCCTTTTTGTGACTTTTAAAAAGGCTTTTCGTTTACAAAAAGCAATTTCTTTCTGTGACTGCCATTACTCCATGTGGCTTTGTCACAACTGATCTTCATTAAAGCTGAAGACCCTATAAGAGAAGGCATGGTTTCCTAGTAGAGGTAATTGATCTGTATTTTGATCCAATGCAAGTGCCAGCATGCCAAGGAATGGTGCACTCACACATGCTGAGCAGTGTTAGACACTGGCACAAATAGCACTGCATTTCCCAGTTTGATTTGATTTAGGAATTGCAGGGAAATCATCTTCTGCTAGGCGCACATTTCTACAAACCAGACATGAGCAGAGCCACAGCCAGAACCAAGACTTCAATTCACACAGAGGAAAGCATGGAAATCTTTCAGGGTTTAGCACAGAGGTAAGTTCAGTGTTTAAATTCGTTGACTTCTGCAAGAAATGTTTTGTTGGAGTGATCCCTATAGTAGAGCTCTACCAAAGGTTATTATTAGCAACTCATGTGCAATGACTGCACAGATGGGCAGAGTGCAAGGGGATGGCATTCAATAAATCCAAGTGGTGGGTGCTGCACTTTGGCCACAACAACCCCATGCAGAGCTACAGGCTGGGGTCGGAGTGGTTGGAGAGCAGCCAAACACAAAGGGATCTGGGGGTGCTGATTGACACCCACCTAAACATGAGCCAGCAGTGTGCCCAGGTGGTCAAGAAGGCCAATGGCATCCTGGACTGCATCATGAAGAGTGTGGCCAGCAGGAGCAGGGAGGTCATTCTCCCCCTGTACTCTGCACTTCTTAGGCCACATCTTGAGTACTGTGTCCAGTTCTGGGCCCCTCAATTTAAGAAGGACATTGAGGTGCTTGAGCGTGTCCAGAGAAGGGCAACGAGGCTGGGGAGAGGCCTGGAGCACAAGCCCTATGAGCTGGGATTGTTTAGCCTGGAGAAGAGGAGGCTCAGGGGAGACCTTCTTGTTGTCTACAACTACCTGCAGGGTGGTTGTAGCCAGGAGGAGGTTGTTTTCTTCTCTCAGGCAACCAGCACCAGAACAAGAGGACACAGTCTCAAGCTGTGCCAGGGGAAGTTTAGGTTGGAGGTGAGGAGAAAGTTCTTCCCTGAGAGAGTCATTGGCTACTGGAATGGGCTGCCCAGGGAGGTGGTGGAGTCAGCGTCCCTGGAGGTGTTCAAGGTGCGTTTGGACGTGGCACTTGGTGCCATGGTCTAGTCTTGAGGTCTGTGGTGATGGGTTGGACTTGATGATCTTTGAGGTCTCTTCCAACCCTGGAGATACTGTGGTACTGTGATACTGTGACTATGGAGAAGGAATGTCAAGGAAATTATGTTGATTCTTCACGTGGCTTTGCTATTAGTAAATTCACTGGACCTGCAACCTAAGATGTTAACTCTTTCAACTCTACTGTTGAAAGCTTGAGTCCAGCATAGAATATTAGAGCTATGGATGCAACAGGCAACATTAAGATTACAAATAATATGTTTGACAGAGAATTTGTGACAGATATATACCAGGGAGAAACGACACAAATGTTAGCAAGCAGCATTGTCTCAGCTTCTGTGAGGTGATTACATCCACATATATATCTGCTTTCAAAGTCTTCATTTGTTTAGACTGATCTGTTCGTAAGCCTTGAGTTGAAGAAGTAAGTACGTGCGAGAAGGAGGAAGCCAAAAAGAGAGTTGTGCTGGAGAGAAAAGTCTACATTACAATTTCATAGGACTGAAAAGTACTAAGATCATAGAATCATAAAATGATTCTGGTTGGAAGGGACCTGAAAGATCGTTTGGCTCTAACCACACCCTGCACTGGGCAGTGACACCGTTCCCTAGGGCAGGTTGCTCAAGGCCTCATCCAGCCTGGCCTTAAACACTTCCAGGGAGGGGGCATCCACAACCTCTCTATCCAACCTGTTCCAGTGTCTCACCACCCTTACTGGGAGAGAAGCTTGGTTTACAGCTTCGTAGGACTGAAAAAGGACTGAGATCCTCAACATTGTCTTCGTTTCATAAAAATAAATATGTATAAAGCTAATTAAGCAATTAGGTAGGCCTGGATTTTATGATGGCGTCTTGCCCTTGACTAATACAATTTCAATTTATCACAAATTTTAGCTGCCTGTGGAAAAAGATTAATTTAGCTCTAGCATTGCTGTAGTAGATTGATCCAACCAAATTAAACTCAGACTCAAAATCCCCAACGTACATTTGGTGAGCGAGGACAGCTTATTAACCAGTCCAAATCATAATAATTGCATCTTGCCTGCAGACAGCTCATTGTCTCCAGAGCATTGCAGATCTGAAATTTTCTGCTTTCCTCATCAGAATTCAGAATGGTTACCATGTACCCACCCAGGAGTTACAGACATAGGCTGTAAATGACAGGTCAATTAGGAAGGCAGGACGAATTCCTAGAAATGCTGGAGAACAAGGAGTGGACAGAATACATTACAAAGGAATTGTGAAAGTGACTTAATTCTTGAAACAAAGTCAGAAAGGAGGTTCAACAAGGATAAGCATAGAGTCCTGCACCTGGATGAGAACAATGCCGTACACCAGTACAGATCAGGAGTTGACTTGCTGGAAAGCAGCTCCACAGTGAAGGACCTCGGAGTCCTGGTGGACAGTAAGTTACCCATGGCACAGCAATGTGCTTTTGTGGCCCAAAAGGTAAATGGTCTCCTGGGGTGCACTAAGAAGAATGTGGTCAGAAGATTAAGGGAGGTTCTCCTGCCCCTCTACTCTGCCCTGATGAGACCACATCTGGAGTATTGTGTCCAGTGTTGCACTCCCTGGTTCAAGAAGGTGATGGATTTTCTAGAGAGCGTGCAACAGAGGTCACCAGGATGGTGGAAAGACTGGAACATTTGTCTGATGAGGAAAGGCTGAGAGACATGGGGCTTTTTAATCTGGAGAAGAGAAGGCTGAGAGGAGATCTTATTAATGACTGAAAATACTTAAGGGTGTGAAGAAGGAGGGGGCAGTCTCTTTTCAGTGGTGTCTTGTGACAAGGGGCAATGGACGGAAACAGGAACCCAGAAAGTTCCACCTCAATGGTAAGGAGACATTTCTTTGCTGTGAGGGTGCTAGAGCCCTGGAGCCAGCTGCTCAGAGAGGTTGTGGACTCTCCTTCTCTGGAGACTTTCAAGACCTGTCTGGATGCATTCCTGTTTGACCTGTCATTGGTGATCCTACTTTGGCAGAGTGGTTGGATTTGATGTTCCTCAGAGGTCCCTTCCAAGCCTTCCCATTCTATTAGGCACGAAAGGGTAAAAAAATACAGATCAAACTATACCACCCTCATTAAATCCTTACCTCCTACTGGAGCTGAAAACCTGTGAAATTCAGCGAAAAGATAATGGATTCAAAGGCAGGCAAAAAAGTGTTAAGTTGGAAGCAGTATGTAGAAGTTCAGCATCATCTGCTTTGGTGCAGGGAAACAGGATTGATGAAGTTACTGTGATGGGACCATAAGAAAGCAGAAAGCACATGGCTGTGAAGAATCTGTGGAACAGCTTGAAAGAAACAGTACAGATGGACCTAGAGATCACTTGCATCCAGATGACAGCTTCAGAAGAAGGTGGTGCACTGACTGTAGGAATTGGCTATTGCCCTCCCATCACAGAAGTATGCATTATTTTTATGACTTTTTTTCATCACAAAAGAGGCAAAGCAATTTGCTTATTGGGTTCAGATTGGGCCAAAGGAAAAAGAATATCCAAGAGTCACATAGTTTGAGCTGAGTGAAATATTTCTGGCAAATAAAACCTTTTGAAATGTGCAGCTTTGAGCAGACCAATATATTGTCTGAATATGATTGAATTCCAAGTAACATTTTCCTAGTGGCATAGGTGGGAAGGGAAAATAAATTTTAAAAATTAAATATCATTTTTTGAATAAAGTGCTTTGATTGTTAATTTGGGGTTTTAGACTTTTTTTTTTCTATTTTGTTACTGATGTCAGACTTTAATATAGAGCAAAACACTTTGCTTCTAGTCAAACAAAATATGTTCTAAATAGTTTTAACAATTCACCTTAACATTTCTCTTTTCGTTTTTATTTTTTTCCCACCAAACCTATCTGTGAAATACTGTGAAAAGAGAAACAACCAAACTGGTATAAGTCTCAGAGTCTTACCACTTGTGTAGTTCCACATCTGAGTGAGGAAAGGCAGACTGATAGAGTTTCATCAACCCCTGGGAAAACTCTGCAAGCAGGATCAGACTCTTCTAAGTGATACCCAGTGACAGGACAAGAGGTAATGGGCATAAACCTCAACATAGGAAGTTCCATCTGAGCATGAGAAGGAACTTCTTCACTTTGAGGGTGGCAGAGCAGTGGAACAGGCTGCCCAGGGAGTTGGTGGAGTCTCCATCTTTGAAGATGTTCAAAACCCTCCTGGACCTGCCCTAGGTGATCCCATTTTGTCAGGGGGGGCTGGACTCAATGATCTTCAGAGGTCCCTTCCAACCCCTACTATACCATGATTCTGTTGCATTTGGCTGCAAATGGAAATCGATTCCAAGGAGGTCAAGTCCTTATTCTTGCCAAAACCTTGTTTGGAGGATAGGAAGAGCATACCAGGACATTTCACATGAGGGGTGGTGGTGTGCTCCAGGGCTGTCCACTTGCGATGGACTGCCACACCGTGGTCAATGGACTCAGCAATTTCAGAGACGAGTCAATAAAAGCTGTGTATAGACTTCAGGGTTGGAACACACCAGCAGTGGCACTTGGGCACAGCCATCTTGCAGATGAAAGGGAAATGTCAATAGACATAGTGAGTGCAGATCCCTTTTAACAAGATATATTTCACTATCTGCTGTAGTGCAGACAGAAGCAAACATGCTCCTGACCTAAAAGATCCTTTCCAATCTCAAAAGTTCATCCTGTGGGACTCAGCATGGCACCCTCAAAGGACTAGAACTGCTGAACAGAGTACTGCTGAGATTCAGTTCTGAGATAGACACTCTTGCAACAAACACAGTATCCCTATTTTACACAAAGAACACTTTTCACAACCGTGCTACCTCTGATCTCTCAGTTCTGATCTCCAAAATGTCTTCCAAAGGCAAGCCTGGAGCTAACATTTTAAACTCTTTTGGTCATGAAAATCTCACCAGGGATTCAGCAGAAATACTGATTTCATGGCACAATATGATTTCCTTTCCCTTCCACTAACCTTTGCATGTTCTACAGGCAATACATTATTTTTCCTTAAAGAGATAAACTGCCTTCCCAAATTTCTTTACACATATTAACCACCTATTCTTTCAGAAGTAATGAATCTACTACATATCTGAGCAGTTGCCCTCATTTTGTGTTTGGCTTTGAAGTCTGCTGATACTGCAGACCTGGAGAAGGCTGGTGTGCCTGACAACCTGCCTGCTTTTCTCAGTCATACCAGCCAACGCCATGGTGGGGTGGTTGGAATTAGACAGCCTTTAAGGTCCCTTTCAACCCAAAGCGTTCTATCATTCTATGATTTGTGACCCTGAAAAGATCCTACAGTCTAGGAAATCAGTTGGAAGTGCAGCTTATCTAGCCATCAGGGTACCATCAGAAGTGACTGCAGGTCTGCTCAGCAGCATGTGCTTACTTCCCAATGTCAGGACATTCACTCAGAATCACCAAGTTTGTAACTTATTTGTTATCTGTCGCACATTTTGCCTCACTGATTCATCTACTTATCATTCATTCCATGAAGGAAGCCAACTGAGAGTAATAATCTCTTTACTTAGCATGCTAGATGTCAGCTGAAAAAAGCCCTTGTCTGTCCACCCATTAGTAGCGTAGGAGGGAGATGCATAATTGATCTGACTTCTCTTTCACGTTGTTAAAAATAGTAAATAACTCTGCTGCCATCAACAAACTATTCAATATCTCAGACTTTAATGACAGACACTGACACAGCTGTCATCCTTCTTGAGCATGATGGCCTACAACAAACCCAAATCTTAAAGCCAGACAAGAATCAAAATCAGCGGGTGACACGGGTAGGAAGCAACCTTCCTATCATATCTGTGTAATCTGGAATGCACAGTTTTGCCACAACTCTGCCAAGAAACGTTGGATAATTGAGACTTGTAGGCCTTGTAAAATGAAAGTAACACTCTTACTTTCTGATGACAGCTTTGAGAAAAAAAAAACAACGCTCCCTCAGTGGGGAGTGATCATACTCAGCTGAAGGCATGGCATTACTCTACTTTCTCACAAGTAAATCACCTCCTTCGTCATCTTATGGCTTAGCAGGTTATCATGAAGAGGAGACAAGAGAAGAGGAAGAGCTCTGGAAAGTGGCTCCAGTCCTCATGGCCAGGCAAAGGTGGAAATGAAGCAGCTTTCAATGTCCAGCATTTTGATTTTGTTCTTAGAATTTAGCACAGAAAGGAGGAGGAGACTGTGCAAGATTAAAAAGCCTTCAGCAACCAGATGCAGTGGAAGGTGTTCCTGCACACAGCAAGGGAATTGGAACTGGATGATCCTTGGGGTCTCTTCTAACCCAAACCATTCTATGATTCTATGATTGAAGTGATTACAGAGGCACACAATTGGATTTTGCCTTCAAGCTGCCACTCATCCAACTCTCACTGATCCCTAAAGGGAAGAGATTCAGTTAATACCAGCAGGTACTGTCAGCCATTACAGAAAACCCTTCCTGAAATCACTCATCTTCAATAACAGAACTGTGTGCTTCCAAGGAGCAATAGAAAACCTAAAAGAAACATAAAAGTCTTGCCTACTACTGAGGCTCTGAGGATAGGACCTCAGATCGTATCTGTAAAAACAGCCAAATGCTGAGTTTTGTTTCCCCTAACCATTTTGTTGCTCATTTTCTCATCAGTTTCTTTGTACAGGGATGCAGAGGGAATCTGCATGGCTTTGTTCATGGTCACAGTCACATGTTGGTGGTTTAAATGCAGGTAGATTGTTCAGAATCCTGCTTCCAAGAGATTCTTCCTGAGACTGACTTGCAAATTAGCAGCTTCAGTGTAAGAGCTAAGTTCTGTTCTTCCACATCAGATACAGACTGGAGAAGAGATCCCTGTAGCCTGACCATGGTCTCATAGGGAGATGGAGGAGGTACAATCTGCACACAGAAGTCTCAAAGTTAAGGCAGGGAGGAGGTCTGATTACAGTGGCAGAAGAGGGCAAATAAAACAGTGACAGAAAAAAAAGTAAGCCACTGTATCAAACCAGAGTCAGGCGACAGGGTCCTCTTCTCCAGCAACATCTGTGTACAACTAGAATATCAGCACTTTTAAATTTAATTTCAAGCACATTCCCACTACTTTTATTATTTTTTTTTCCCTTTAATTTGAGGGGAATGAAACAGCAGTTGTTATGAGCCTGCAAATATGTAAAAATAAATCTTTTTTTTTTTTTTAGGCCTTTCTAGGGGTTAGACAAAAACCTGACATAATGATTTCTCATG
>VWZE01009732.1:16524-80541 GCA_013396675.1 Eubucco bourcierii | reverse complement strand
CATTCTGGTTGGAAAAGACCTCTAACTCCAACCAAGTCTGTTGCCAATCCACGTCTCTCAGCACAACATCTCTGCCTTGTTTAAACACCTCCAGGAATGGGGATTCAACCACCTCCCTGGATAGCCTGGTCCAATCTTTGAGAATGCTTTCAGTAAAGAAGTTTCTTATATCAAATGAAACCCTCATCTGGTGCAACTTGAGACCATTTCCTCTTGTCCTATCACTTGTTACTAGGGAGAAGATACCAACCCCACCTCACTCCAACATCTTTTCAGGGAGTTGTAAAGAGCAATGAGGTCTACCCACAGCCTCTTCTTCTCCAGACTAAAGGACCCCAGTCCTCTCAGCTACCCCTCACCAGACCTGTTCTCCAGACCTTTCACCAGCTTCCTTTCCTGCATTATCTGGACATGCTCCAGCACCTCAGTATCCTTCTTGTAATGAGATGCCCAAAACTGAATCCCGTATTTGAGGTGTGGCCTCATTAGTGCTGAGTATAGGGGGACAATCCCTTCCCAAGTGCTGCTGGTCACACTGTTCCTCATACAGGTTGCTGTTGGCTTTCTTGGCCACTTAGGGACAACTGCTGTCTCATGTTCAGCTGGCTGTTGATCAACACTCTTAGGTCTTTCTCCTCTGGGAAGCTTTCCAGCCACTCTACCCCAAGCCTGGAGCATTCATAAGGTTGTCGTGACACAGGTGTAGCACCCAGGTGCTGACCTTGCTGAATTTCATACAGCAGACCTTGCCTCATATATCCATCCTGTCCAGGTGCCTCCACCAAGCCTTCCTACCTTTGAAGAGAGTAATACTGCCACCCAGTGTAGTGTCATCTGCACTCAGCCCCCTCATCCAGGTCACTGACAGAGATATTAAAGAAAACAAGAAGTTAAGGGAAAGAAACTGGGGAATAGGAAAGAAAATCAAACGAGTTTTAATGAAAGAAATTATAATAAAATATACAGCAATACATATAAAATCAATAGTAAACCCAACCCCTGATGAAAATTAGTCACCATCACCACTGATTCTGTGGCAGACATCTCAGACTGGACTCAGCAGAAGATGGGAACTAGATTCAGAGAGATTCTGGAATTGGATCAGAAGCTCATGGATTAGGATCAAATTCAGAATGAACAGAGTACTCCTTGGACATCAGTTATTGATGAAGAGAGTTCAACTCTGGTGATCCCTCAGCTTTATACTGAACATAACATATAGAGAATGGAAACCTCATTGGTCAGTATTGTTGCTCCCCACAGGTGCAACCTCTTCCTTCACACCCCCAGTGTACCCTTGGCTGTTACCCAGCTCTTGGTAGTACCTAGACATACGGCATGGTATCACTGTTAGGAGCAGCCTCTGTCTGTGAAACTATGCTGTGTGCTGCAGAAGGTGCAGCTACTGAGCAGAGATAGAGCTGAGAAGTCACATCACTGAGTAGAATTATCTCTGTCCTCACTCCATTCAAGATAGGCATTGCTGTGCCTACAGCACAGGAAAGCATCATCATGCAAACAAACCATCCCCACTGTCCCCCCAAGGATGAAAGCCCAAGGAGATTAAATGAGTATTTGAAGATTCTTGTGATATCTCTCTGAATGAATGGGAAATATTAAAATTAATTAAAAACAGAGTTTCACAGCTGAGACCTTGAACAAGGCATTTCATCTGGAGCTAATGTTTATGAGAACTTACACTACGCCCACCTTGGCAGAGGCCATAAATTTGCAATTAATAATTGTACTGCTATTAATCTTTGAGTCAAGTGGAACGTGGTCATTAAACCGAGAAAGCCTTCTCAAAGTGGATGCATAAGGATGAGCACAGAATCCAGGAAAAGTGGCAAGAAACATTTTGAAAGGCTTGTTACTAAAATTCTTTTCCATTCACAAATAATTTCCTCAAATGAAGCCTCCTGGGGCCAGCTGCAGCAGATGCTCCTGCTCCACTCTTCTGAACCTGTGTCTGCTTTTCAGTTACCACAGATCAGAGCTCCCCAGCATGAGCTCTGTTTCCATCAGCAGCTCAAGCTCAGTCCTCTGACCTTTCTATGAGCAGGTCATAAGGTATGATATGTTCCTGTTGCCACTTGAGAGGCAGGGACAATAACACAAGTATTCCGAAGCTAAATCCAACCCAACAGACCTTCTGAGATCTTGGATATTCCCTTGTGCTGCTTTTGCTCCAGCGATGAGGCAGTGTCAAGCCAGGGTGAAGTACACTTAGGGAAATGTGCTTTTTTTCCACAATGATGGTGGGCAGTCAAGATCAGGTTCTCAGAGATTCTGCATAGATTGTCTTCTTTCTCTGTATTTTCCCACTGCCTGACATCACCAAAACTAAACAGGCACAATCCCTTCACCTGCATGTTGCTCTGAAAGCCCTTGCAACAGCTAAGGCTTCACACCAGTGTCTGCCCAAGAATCCAGGTTTGATGCTGAAGGTCCTCCTAAGAGTTCTGGTGCAAAGCTTCAAAACCAGTCTTTCCTGGTACTCTCTTCTCCTTGCTTTTAAAATAACCCTCCTTCAAAGGAGGAATAAGGATTTTTCTATCTTGCCTTTTATTCTAACTAACCCCCCTCTGATACTCAAACTTCCCCAAAGCCTTTTGAGTTAATTTTACAGCTCCTATTAAAATCAAATTTCTTGCTCAGTGTCCAGAGAATGCAGTTTTGTCTCACAATCCAGGACAGGCCCAGGGATCCTTTTAAACACCCTGGAGACATGGTCTAGCATGAGATTTGGTAAAGTTAGATAATCACAGAATCACAGAAACATCCAGGTTGGAAGAGACCCTTGGGATCACCAGGTCCAACTGATAACTCTGCTCTATAAGGTTCACCCCTAAACCATATCCCCAAGCACCACATCCAAATGACTCTTCAACACATTCAGAGTTGGTGACTTAACCACCTCCCTGAGCAGCCCATTCCAATGCCTGACCACTCTTGCTGTGAAAAAATAATATCCAGTCTAAACCTACCCACTTGCCACTTGAGGCTGTTCCCTCTTGTTCTACCACTTCTCACCTGTGAGAAGAGACAAGCTCCAACCTTTCCACAATGTCCTTTCAGGTAGCTGTAGACAGCAATGAGGTTTCTGCTCAGCCTTCTCTTTTTCACACTGACCATTCCCAGCTCCCTCAGTTGCTCTTCATAAGATTTATTCTCCAGGCCCTTCCCTACCTTTGTTGCCCTCCTCTGCACTCACTCCAGCACCTCCACATACCTCTTGAGATACCCAAATCTGAACAAAATACTCCAGGTGTGGCCTCACCAGAGCTGAGTACAAGGGGACAATCACCTCCCTACTCCTGCTGGACACAGCATTTCTAATACAAGCCAGGGTGCCATTGACTTTCCTTGCCACCTGGGCACACTGCTGGCTCATATTTGCTTGTCTATTACAACCCCCAGGTCCCGTTCTGCCAGACATTTTTCCAGCATTGTTTTGGTTGTTGTGACCCAAGTGCATTAACACTGTCCCATCAATCCAAACTATCCAAGTCCCTCTATAGAGTCTCCCTGCTCTTGTGCAGATCATGGTTGAACTTGATGGTCTTAAAGATCTTTTCCAAATGGAATTCCAGGATTCTGTCATCCTCTCTGTTACATGACATGGGGAAAACTGACTGACTTCTTTAAACAAAACGTGATAAATTAGAACTGGCAAATTATCACAGTATCACAGTATCACAGTATCACCAGGGTTGGAAGAGACCTCAAAGATCATCAAGTCCAACCCGATACCACAGACCTCAGGACTAGACCATGGCACCAAGTGCCACGTCCAAACCTGCCTTGAACACCTCCAGGGACGCTGACTCCACCACCTCCCTGGGCAGCCCATTCCAGTAGCCAATGACTCTCTCAGGGAAGAACTTTCTCCTCACCTCCAATCTAAACTTCCCCTGGCACAGCTTGAGACTGTGTCCTCTTGTTCTGGTGCTGGTTGCCTGAGATTCTTGAGGTTAGCCCTCCATGAGCCTTTGATTTGATTACATATTTGGAACCAACCATGGCACTATAACAAGAGCCTAATCAGATTTCACATTCCGACAAAAGTTAATTGCGAATGACTTTGTTAAGCAGTGCAGTGTAGTTGAAAATATTTATCATTCACTTTCTTGAATATCAGGGAGTATTGAACAACTTCCTTGAGTCTGGACAGGTTGCTCAGGGAGATTGTGGGTGCCCCCTCCCTGAATGTATTCAAGGACAGCATGGATGAGGCATTGAGCAAGCTGGTTTAGTGAAGGTGTCCTTGCCCACGTTGGGGAGTTTGGAAGTAGATGAAGTTTAAGGTCCCTTCCAACCCGAACTATTCTATGAATTCCTTTGCAAAAGGCAGTTTATTACCTAGGAATGTGTAGTTTCACTGAAGAAAGCATTCTGGCTTTTTACTGATTTCACTAAAAAACTACTACACTGCCAAACACAGCATCTCCAAGTTTGTACAGCACCAAGAGATTCCACATTTCAGAGTGCAGAAAGTCCTCAAGGTCCCAGATAGTACCAGAAGAAAATCTTTTGACATTGTATCCAATATTTTAGTCATTCCCCTATAAAAAAATCACAATTTATCAAAAAAATATATAACAGAGTCCTTGAAAAGGACCTTGGAGTCTGGGTTGATGAAAAGCTCAACATGAGCCTGCAGTGTGCACAGGCAGCCCAGACAGCAACTGAGTCCTAGGCTGCATCAGGAGCAGCGTGGCCAGCAGGGCAAGGGAGGGGATTCTGCCCCTTTACTCTGCTCTTGTCAGACCCCACCTGGAGTACTGTGTGCAGTTCTGGAGCCCTCAGCACAGGAAGGACATGGAAGTGTTGGAGTGGGTCCAGAGGAGGACCACAAAGATGATCAGAGGGCTGGAGCAACTCTCCTATGAGGACAGGCTGAGGGAGTTGGGGCTCTTCAGCCTGGAGAAGAGAAGGCTTCGAGGGGACCTGATAGTAGCCTTGCAGTATCTGAAGGGGGCCTACAGGAAGGCTGGGGAGGGACTATTTATGAGGTCCTGCAACAACAGGACAAGGGGCAATGGGTTTAAACTGGCAGAGGGGAGATTTAGACTGGATGTTAGGAGGAAGTTCTTTCCAGTGAGAGTGGTGAGGCACTGGAACAGGTTGCCCAGGGAGGTTGTGGCTGCTCCCTCCCTGGAGGTGTTGAAGGCCAGGTTGGAGGAGGCCTTGAGTGAGCTGTACTTGTGGGAGGTGTCCCTGCCTATGGCAGGGGCTTGGAACTAGATGATCCTTGAGGTCCCTTCCAACCTTACCATTCTATGATTCTATGATTCTATGAATGCAGAACAGATCTCCAGATGGCTTTTAATCCTTTTTACGGGAGGAGTAAAGGAGTTCCCAGCTCTTTTAATTTCATGCAGCCTCATCAAAACTCCCTGCTGCGCAGATCAAGCTGAGGTCAAAGATTTGTGACCCCACTGCTCTGCAACTTGCTAGAAATGTGCTTAATATTCACTATAGATTTATCCTTGGCAAATTTATTCTAATTTCCACTCATAACAACACTGTCCTTTGGGTTAAATGGCTCTTCTCTTGCTCTGCTCTGTGTATTCGAGGCAATATCTTACCTTCTTGCAGCCATCATTTTGCTAGATGACAAGCCAGCTTTTTTCATTTTTCTTTCAAAAGGAGAATAGCTTTCTGCCCAAATTCTCCCTGAAGTCTCTGCTCTCCAGCTCTAATTAGAGCTCAGCTTCCTTGGGCCTGGATGATCAGCAGTGCACACAGTATTTCAAATTTCATTTTGCTGTTCCCTTGATGAGGAGTTCCATTAAACAAAAAAAATAGATTTAGGCATTAACTTGCATTTACTCCTACCTTGGTATTTCGACACAAACCTGAGAAATTTCAACTTGAAGATGTTTTCCCTCATGCTGCATTCTGAGGCAACAGGAACTGAATTGGAGACTAATGGAAGTACCCGCCTAAACACGAGCCAGCAGTGTGCCCAGGTGGCCAAGAAGGTCAATGGCATCCTGGCCTGCATCAGGAAGAGTGTGGTCAGCAGGAGCAGGGAGGTCATTCTCCCCCTGTACTCTGCACTGCTTAGGCCACACCTTGAGTACTGTGTCCAGTTCTGGGCCCCTCAATTTAAGAAGGACATTGAAGTGCTTGAGCGTGTCCAGAGAAGGGCAACGAGGCTGGGGAGAGGCCTGGAGCACAGTCCTATAAAGAGAGGCTGAGGGAGCTGGGATTGTTTAGCCTGGAGAAGAGGAGGCTCAGGGTAGACCTTCTTGCTATCTACAACTACCTGCAGGGTGGTTGTAGCCAGGAGGAGGTTACCTTCTCCTCTCAGGCAACCAGCACCAGAACAAGAGGACACAGTCTCAAGTTGTACCAGGGGAAGTTTAGGCTGGAGGTGAGGAGAAAGTTCTTGACTGAGAGAGTCATTGGCTACTGGAATGGGCTGCACAGGGAGGTGGTGGAGTCACCGTCCCTGGAGGTGTTCAAGGTGCATTTGGATGTGGCACTTGGTGCCATGGTCTAGTCTTGAGGTCTGTGGTAATGGGTTGGACTTGATGATCTTTGAGGTCTCTTCCAACCTTGGTGATACTGTGTGTGATCTCTATATTGTTATACCGGGATCAATTAGTTCAGAGAATTGTGGAATTATTCAGGTCAGAAAAGGTCTCTAAGACTCATCACCTCCAACTTTCTATCCAACACCCCTGGGCAGCCTGTTCCAATACCACATATTTTAAATAAGTGGCAAAGAAATTACACTCTTATTACACTCAATAACCTTTTCTGAACATCCTCTTCAAGGTTATGGATAGGTTATAAAGAGTGTTTATTTTCCAGATGTTCATAGAATCATAGAATGGTAAGGTTGGAAGGGACCTCAAGGATCATCTAGTTCCAAGCCCCTGCCATAGGCAGGGACACCTCCCACTAGTACAGCTCACTCAAGTCCTCCTCCAACCTGGCCTTGAACACCTCCAGGGACAGAGCAGCCACAACCTCCCTGGGCAACCTGTTCCAGTGCCTCACCACCCTCACTGGAAAGAACTTCCTCCTAACATCCAGTCTAAATCTCCCCTCTGCCAGTTTAAACCCATTGCCCCTTGTCCTGTCATTGCAGGACCTTGTCAATAGTCCCTCCCCAGCCTTCCTGTAGGCCCCCTTCAGATACTGGAAGGCTACTATCAGGTCTTCTGGAAGACTTCTCTTCTCCAACCTGCAGAGCCCCAACTCTCTCAGCCTGTCCTCATAGGAGAGCTGCTCCAGCCCTCTGATTGTCCTCGTGGCCCTCCTCTGGATCCGCTCCAACACTTCCATGTCCTTCCTGTGCTGAGAACTGCACACAGCACAAAGTTGAAAACCTGTACTAAAACCCTCAAATATAGGACTCTGTAGCAGTCCTTAAAGCGTACTCTACACTTTATGATTTTTTTTCAAAAATTTTTTGCTAGGCTTTCCAATTCTCAATGGTTTTGGTTTTTTCTCATTAAAGAGATAAAATTATCAACTGTTATTACTTTACATTTCACTAAGTAGCCCCACGGTGGTACCAACAGTCATGCAACAGCTTAATGGCCAGAATGGATTTTTGCATCTGCTTGCTTTCTTGAGTCCTATGAGTACAACCTGCACCTGCCATCTGAGCAACAATATGCAGACTATTTTCTGGAGCAGGGCTTTATGATTTGGGGATTACTTTTGTTGTTTTGCTTTATGCTTAAACTGGATATTAGGGAAACTTTCTTACTGAGAGTGTGGTGAGGTATTGGAACAGGGTGCCAGGAGGTAGTGGAGTTGCCATCCCTGGAAGTGTACAAGAAATGTGTAGATGTGGCTCTTTATGACACAGTGTAGTGGTCACAGTAGTTGGGTTACAGTTGTACTCAATGATCTTAAGGGTCTTTTACAGATCTAATGATTCTATGATTCTGTGCTCAAGAAACATGTGGACACAGCACTCTGGGACATGGTTTAAAGGCCATGGTGATGTTAGATTGACAGCTGGACTAGATGTGCACATGCAGCCCAGACAGCAACTGAGTCCTGGGCTGCATCAAGAGCAGCATGGCCAGTGGGGCAAGGGAAGGGATTCTACCCCTTTACTCTGCTCTTGTCAGACCCCATCTGGAGTACTGTGTGCAGTTCTGGAACCCCCCAGCACAGGAAGGACATGGAACTGTTGGAACTGGTCCAGAGGAGGGCCACAAAGATGATCAGAGGGCTGGAGCAGCTCTTCTATGGGGACAGGCTAAGAGAATTGGGACTCTTCAGCCTGGAGAAGAGAAGGCTTTGAGGAGACCTGATAGTAGCCTTCCAGTATCTGAAGGGGGCCTACAGAAAGGCTGGGGAGGGACTATTGACAAGGTCTTGTAATGACAGGACAAGGGGTAATGGGTTTAAACTGGCAGAGGGGAGATTTAGATTGGATATTAGGAGGAAGTTCTTTCCAGTGAGAGTGGTGAGGCACTGGAACAGGTTGCCCAGGGAGGTTGTGGCTGCTCCGTCCCTGGAGGTGTTCAAGGCCAGGTTGGAGGAGGCCTTGAGTGAGCTGTACTAGTGGGAGGTGTCCCTGCCTCTGGCAGGGGGTTGGAACTAGATGATTCTTGAGGTCCCTTCCAGCCTTACCATTCTATGATTTTATGTTTTCCAATCAAAACAGTTCTGTGATTCTACGTTCTGGTTTACTCCTTTATAGTATGAGTATATCTGGCTCTACATGACATGAGGAGGAGGTGTGTAGGGGTCTTTGTGTGTATCTTCAGCTCAGAGAGCAATTCATGAAAAAGCATATTCACCTTTAATGAAGAAATAGTACTATTCTGAACTTGAAATGACTAGTCAAAAAGGCATTGGATAGGAAAGACGTGTACAAGTTTACCTGAACTTTCATTCCATTCATAGATTCACAAAGTCATGGAATGGTTTGGATTGGAATGGACACTAGAGATCATCGAGTTCCAACACTTGGGCCATAGACAGTGACACCTTCTGCTAGACCAGGTTGCTCAAGGCCTCATTATGGTGATTCAAGACAGAAATGAGGGAAAGTAGCATAGGAAAAAAAACCCACCACTCTGAGTTGAGGCAGAGTTGAGATAAAACCAATTCATTATAAGCAAGATATTACAATGAACAACTGCTTTAACCTGTTTGCAGAAAAGTGTTGCATAATGCAGAAGCTGCATCAGAAACCAATGCTGTACCCTCACCCCTTCCCATCCTGTGCCAGGCCAGTGGAAATAACCAACACCCAAAGCCCAGAAAATCAAAAGCAGCAACCAGAATGGGAAGCCTTCCATGTCACAATCTGAACTACTAGCCCCATGATACTTTGACGCAGACAGCACTTTCATTTTGAAGCTTGCATGACACAGCATGATATGAATATTGGCAGCAGATTCAACTCGACCCATGACACTCATCCAGACCTTGAATGCCTCCAGGAAGAGGATATCCATGACCTCCCTGGGAAACCTGTTCCAGTGTCTCACCACCCCCACTGTAATGAATTTCTTCCTAATATTCCTATGTGATCAAACAGTCACGTTTTGAAATTCATGATGCTGATTTCAAGGGTTGCCACTTTGAACCTGGCAGAGCAGTTTTTGTCTGTGTTCTCAGTATTTTACAAATATTCCTTGTTAAAATACAGCAGTGTAAAAATCACTACATCAACACCACAGAGATGTTTTTTTTCCTCCCTCAAAGAGGAGAAATGCAGGCAAGCTCCACAAAACAAGCTCTACTAAGCTCTACCATGGAACAGCCTCCTCAGAATGAACGCTATTACATGCTGCACATATGCCAGAAACATTGTAACATAAAAGGCTTTCTTAACTTCAAATTCTTATGAGTTCAGTTGTCTAAAGGACCGCTGGGGCTCCAGAGCTACCTATAGGAACAGAAACCATAGAATCATAAAATCATAGAATGATCGGGTTTGGAAGGGACCTCTGAAGATCACTGAGTCCAAGCGTCCTGCCAAAGCAGGATTACCTAGGGTAGGTCACAGGAATGCATCCAGACTGATTTTGAACATCTTCAGGGAAGGAGACTTCACAAACTCTCCAGGCAGCCGGCTCCAGGGTTCCAGCACCCTCACAACAAATGATTTTTCCCTCGTGGTTAGATGGAACTTTTGGGTTCCTTTTTGTACTCGTTGCCCCTTGTCCTATCACAGGACACCACTGAAAAGAAACTGGACCCTTCTACTCAACACCCTCCCTTTAGATATTTATAAATGTTAATAAGATTCCCTCTCAGCCTTCTCTTCTCTAGGCTAAAAAGCCACAGGTCTCTCAGCCTTGCCTCATCAGACAGATAATCCCTCCATAATCCTCATAACCTCTACTGCATGCTGTGTACCCCTTGAATGGAGGAGCCCAGCGTTGGATGCAGTACTTCAGACGTGGTCAGAGGAGCAGGAGAACCTCCCTTGACCTTCTGGCCCCCCACACTATTCTTAATGCACCAAGGATGCCACTGGCCTTCTTGACACAAGGACACATTGCTGTCTCACAGATAACTTATTGTTCATGAGGACTCCAAGATCCTTCTCCATGGAGCTGCTTTCCAGCAAGTCTACACCTAATCTGTACTGGTGCATGGTGTTCTTCCTCTTCAGTCATCTAGGTTAGTGCAGAGGAAAGAAAACTACAACTGTATGTGAGGATTTATATTTGCACTCAGCTGCCTCATCTACAGCTCTATGTGCATTCACTTGGACAGGCGAGTTGAATAAAACTTGGCACTTAAAAAAAAAAAACAACTTCATAAAAATTGATATCACAACTTCATGAAAAATAATTTTTTGGTTGCATCTCCTGTCTCTGTGAACCAGATTTAGCCTGCTGGAAAGCTAACACAAATACTGTTTCATGTCGAGCTACCTGCACAAGGCACTAAAATTCAGCTTTGTGAGCACAAAGGAAAATTACATATTTCACTTTATTTTTAAATCACAGCATGTCAAAAAGGAACCAAGTTGAATAGCAGAGACTCATTTCTTCACGACTAACAGTAATCACTAAGTTCATCTCATTTCCATTCATGCATACCTTGTACGAAACAGAGAGGCAGGTGAGAGGAACTCTATATTCCCCTGTGGAAAACTTGCTTTCCTACTTGTTAGAAGGCTCTAAATAGAGCACTTGAGTTCCAGAAGTCATCTTATGACCCTGTCTTGGTTGGCACCTGGGCTGAAACTTTACAACCCAATGTTGTTTGCCCTCCACAAATACAATTGATTAAGTAGATATAAGCTTTGATGTGAAAATTGAGAAAAAATATTGCACTAATGCCTATCTTACTACACTTCAAAGAGTGGCATTTCAGTTAAGTAAGCAGAGAAAATATTCACAGACTGCACTAGGTTGGAAGGGATGCTCAAAGCTCATCTTTTCCAACCCCTCTGCAGTCAGCAGTGACACCTTCTGCTGCCCAGGGCCCCATCAAGTCTGGTTTGAATGTCCTTATGGACAGGGCCTCAACCATGACACCAGACAAACTGCTCCAGCATTTCATTGCTCTCATAGCAGAGAACCTAATGCCCATCCTAAATCTAACCTGCTCCAGTTTCAAACCAGTGCCTCTTGTCCTTCTGCTATAAGACCTTCTAAACAGTCCCTCTGCAGCCTTTCTGTAGTTCCTGTTCAGATACTGAAATACAACTCTAAGGTGTCCCCGGAGCCTTCTGTTCTCCAGGCTGAGTAGCCCAAATTCTTTCAGTCTGTCCTTGTAGGAGAGATGCTCCAGCCCTTTGATCATCTTTATGGCCTTCTCTGGTCCTGTTCCAGCAGCTCTATGTCCCTTTTGTATTGGGAATCATAGAATCATAGAATCATAGAATGGTAAGGTTGGAAGGGACCTCAAGGATCATCTAGTTCCAACCCCCTGCCATAGGCAGGGACACCTCCCACTAGTACAGGTTACTCAAGGCCTCATCCAATTTGGCCTATCCCATAGCTGAACACAGTACTCCAGGTGAGGTCTCACCAGAGCTGAGCAGACTATTCCAAACACAGCATCCATCTTCCGTTTAGTGGACCACAACTTCCACATTGTTATTGAGAAGAAAATCTGGCTACTCTCAGCAAGAAAAGAGACAGCACAGTCACAACCTCGGATAGCTGTGGTTTCTAGGGCGGTTACATGGAGCCAACAATGGACAAACACTGTATTTCTTCCAAAAACTAAGTGCACTTGCCATACATTTATAAATATAGATATAAATATTTGAAAGAAAGCCTTTTTAAAAAAATGCTAAGTATGTGTCATTGTGTCCCGTGTCCTATTCTCCCCTACCCCATACACATGCGAAATCTTTACACAAAGGTTGTGTAAACTGCTCCCTGTGCCATCAATCCTGTCTGGAGAAGAGAAATGCTGCTGCCAGCAGTTGCTATTCTTTTGACACACTAGAGCCATGCCTCACATTCCTGCAGCAGCTGACACCACAGTTAATCCTTGTATTGCCAAAAACGGGGTGGGAAAGGAGGAAATTCTTCCGGAGAACATTTGGTTTCCATGGATAAGCCTAGTCTCTACTAGAGCAGTACTGTCAGCTCTCCCAATAATGAAGTCTTCATACTCTAACTCCATCCACATAGAGCTTTTGCTTTTTAATAATGATTTCTGAGAGAGGAAGCCTTAATAACTTACAACCATGTTTTGTGAAATTTCATGCCAGTGAAATTGTAGGGGGGAAGAAAAAGATCCCATTTTCCTAGAGTGAAGTTTTATAGCACATGAATATACTAGATATTCAGAGATGTATTGGAGAAAGTCAAACAAAAACTACAAGAACATGTGTGTGATGAAGAAAGTCTGAGACTTTCTTAGGCTCTGGAGAACACTGAGAAGGAATCTGATCAAGGTTTCAAATACCTTAAGTGTGGGTGTCAAGAAGAAGGTATTCTTTTCAGCAGTGTTCTGTGACAAAGGTCAAGGAACCCTTGAACCCAGGAAGTTTCAGCACAACATGAGTTAAAACTCACCTACCGTGAAGGTTTTGGAGACCTGGAACAGGCTGCCTGGAGCGGTTGTGGAGTCTCCATCTCTGGAGACTTTCAAGACCCACCTGGACATGTTACTGTGTGACCCGCCCTAGGTGATCCTGTTTTGGCAGGGGGATTGGACTCAATGATATTCAGAGGTCCCTTTCATGTTACTGCTGATGGAGATGTTTGCTACTCTGATATTCAATGATTGAATCATAGAATGGTGAAGGTGGAAGGGATCTCTGGAGATCACCCAGCACAGCCCCCTGCTAAAGCAGAATCATCCACAACAGGTTGCCCGGAATCACAATGCCCAGGTGGGTTTGGAGTCTCTACAGAGAAGGAGACTTCACAGTGTGTCTGGACAGCCTGCTTCGGGGCTCCAGCACCCTCGAAACAAGAGTTCCTTCTACCTGAGCATCTGAAGGTGCTTGCCAGACATCAAGTAAGTCAATGCTCTGTTCCTCCTTATTTAAAATTTGCTGTTCATTGAAAGAATGCTGAAGAAACTGGGTAAGTAAAATGGAAATAAATACTGGATGCAAATGTAAAAAACTCAGAGCACAACTGACCTGCCCAGCAAACCAGTGGCCAGACTGGAAGACACCCTCACAGCTGACTAGTCCAGAAGTGACTCAGACCATATAATGGTAGCTGAGAGTGTGTCAGGTTCCCCAAACTGGACAGTAGAACTATTATGAAGTTCACCTGTGGGGAGAAAATCCTCTGGGTGAAGCGGTGGGAGCTGCTGCCTGAGACCAGAGAGCCAAGCCCAGCAGCTCTCTGTTGGAGCTCACTAGGTGGAGCACGCACACCACTGCCTCCCTCCAACCCTGCTGAAGGGCTTTCAGGATTCCTCAGCTGCTGAAAGCAAAATGAAAATAATAAATCAAAATGAAAATAAAATAAAAATGAATATGGATAAATAGTAAAATAATAAAAATAAATCTCTACTCATAAAAATCAGTATTGGTGTTTTCTAGGGAGGATTTTCCTTTAAAGAAATTTTGGGTTTAGAAGCAATTTTAGAAGTAAGTCTGCTTGTTCTGACAGGAAAAACACAATGCTGATAAAAAGATGAACTTGTCAATGAATAAATCCCATCTCCCCACAGAGGTATTTTATTCCAACCCTTCCCATTTTCAACAGTTGCAGTGGGATAATAAAATAATCTCATTACCATATGGTCTGGGCAAAGAAGAGGAACCAGGGAATATTGATAGACTATGAAAGGAAGATGTTTTTCTTCCCTTCACCTTTCATCAGTTTATTTTCCTAATCTTGCTTTGCTGATGGATTCTGGTATAAACAGTTGTGTAGCCAAATGAATCAATCCCAGCACTGGGGTCTGTTGGCTGCAGCAGCAGCTCTTCTGTAAATAGACTCATACATCCATAGAATGGTTTGGGTTGAAATGGACTTTAAGTATCATATAGGTCCAACTCCCAGCCATGGGCAGGGACACCTCCCACTAGATTAGGTTGCTTAAGGCCTCATCCAATGTGGCCTCGAACATCTCCAAGGAGGGGAAATCCACAAATTCCCTGGGCAGTCTGTTGCAGTGTCTCACCACCCTCACTGTAAAAAACATCTTCCTGATATCTAGACTGTTTCAAGCTCAGGCTACAGTCATGGAAAGAGGAAGGTGTGCTATGGAGCAGCTACTCAGCTGTTACTTGTACCCGTTTGCCCAAAATAGAGCAGTCATGTTTTCAGGAGATGATTTTCAGAGATGTATGCCAATGTGTGGTCAATTTGCTTAAAACACCAAGAGCTTGTGCCTTTGAATTGGTATTTTTTTCAGCTAGAAACTTTGCCTCCTCTCTGGAGATGTTTGAGGCTAGGTTGGATGAGGCCTTGAGCAACTTAGCCTAGTGGGAAATGTTCTTGCCCATAGGAGGGGTTGGAACTCGTTGATCTTTTATGTTCTTTCTGACTCAAACCATTCTAGGAATCCATAAATAATTAAGACACAAATGATCTGAGTGTGATGCTGGTGTCATTTTTCTGGGGTCTAAAATGGTCTGTTGAACTGTGAGATGTGCACAAGCCCTTTAGGCTGCACATTTGCACATCCATTCTCTCCATCTTCTCCATCCAGCAGATGCTCAGGGTAGTGCCTTTAGCTTGCCTGCTGAGGACTGTACCTGGAGCAACTGTTGCATGGCCCAGGCTGTTCTCTTGGCTTTTCTCTACACTCTTTAGGGGGGTAATTTTTTTGTTTTTGTTTTTGTTTTTGTTTCGTTTTGGTGGTTGGTTGGTTGGGTTTTTTTGGAGGGCAGGGACAGGAGGTGTTACTGTGGGTCTTTTTTTGTTGATTTTTTTTGTTGTTGTTGATTTTGGTTGGGATGTTTTCATAGAATCATAGAATGGTAAGGTTGGAAGGGACCTCAAGGATCATCTAGTTCCAAGCCTCTTCCATAGGCAGGGACACCTCCCACTAGTACAGGTTACTCAAGGCCTCATCCAATCTGGCCTTGAACACCTCCAGGGAGGGAGCAGCCACAACCTCCCTGGGCAACCTGTGCCAGTGCCTCACCACCCTCACTGGAAAGAACTTCCTCCTAACATCCAGTCTAAATCTCCCCTCTGCCAGTTTTGTTGGCTTTATTTTGGTCTGGGTTTGTTTGGTTATTGTTTTTCTTTTTGATTTTTGCTTGCTTTTACATTTCAACTAGTCATGGAAGAAGGTTACAAATATCCATTCACAACCTTCTGGTCAAGTTATCTTCATTTCCCACCTTGCTCTGCCAAGCTATCCTTGATTTTCCTCCAGAAAAGGAGGCTTAGGGGAGATGTCACTGCTCTCTACAACTCTCTCAAAGGAAGTTGGAGTGAGGTGGGAATCAATCTCTTGTTGTAAGTGCTTTAGGTTGGTCATTGGGAAAGATGTGCTCACCAGACTGCCCAGAGCAGTGGTGGAGTCACCATCTCTGGAGGAAGTAGATGTGGTGATAAGGGATGTGGTTTAATGGTGATCTGGCAGAGCTGGGTTAGTAGTTGGATTTGATGATTATAAAGATCTCTTCCAAACAAACTGATTGTATGATTCTAAGAAAGGGGGTGAAGGAAAGGCTTCACCAACAACTAAAACTAATCTCTTTCTCCTAAAGAACTACAGAGCCATATCAAGGCAGCCACTGCAGCCTGCAAATCCCAGGAACTTGGCAGAGTCAACTCCACGTTGCCAGAGAGACAACCTTTAAAAAGGAGATTCTGTGGCTCTCTCCAAGGCAGTGTACAATCCCAACCCTGTCAGACTGCTGCAGGTCATGAGCAGAACAGATGGAGGGCTTAGTTCTCTCATAAAGGAAGGAAGCCACTTTCTCTGCATCTGGATTAACTTGATCTTTCAGCAGCTGCCATGAAATCCTTGACTGGTTGTAGCAGTTGGGAAACTTTCCCTGTTGGTGTTCAGCAGCTCCAGCAGGCTCCAGTGACACGCTTTGCCAAATGAATTGTGGAATTCATAGAATTATGGAATGCTTTGGGTTGGAAGTGGCCTTTAAGGGTCATTTTGTCCAACCTCCCTGTGCAGATAACCTGGTTATAATCATACATTGGGTGTTTGTGGCAAGGTTTTGGTAATTACAGGAGTGGCTTCTGTGAGAAGTCGTGCTAGAAGTGTTCCCTCATATCTGGAAAAGCCAATGACTTCCAGATGAATCTACCACTGGCCAAAGCCAGGTCTACGAGGCACAGTTAAGAAGGAAGAAAAAAAAATCTGTATGATTTCATCCAGGAGAAAGGAGTGAGAACACGTGAACAAAACAGCTCTAAAGACCAAGGGCAATAAAGGAGGGGGATGAGATTATCCTGCAGCCCATGGTGAAGACTGGTGAGGCAGGTTGTCCCCCTGCATCCCATAGAGGTTAATGATGGAGCAGATGTCTACCAGCAGCCTGCAGAGGAGTCCACACCAGAGCAGGTGGGTGCCTGAAGAAGGCTGTGACCCCCTCAGGGAGCCCATGATAGAGCAGGTTCATGGCACAACTTGTGATCTTTTGGGGGACTCATGAGGGAGTAGTCTGTTCCTGAAAGATTGCACTCCGTGGAAGGCTTTCTTGCTGGAGCAGAACTGTAGTCTGTGGGAAGAACGCATCTTGGAAATGTTTGTGAAGGATCCTTCTGGAAGGGACACCACAATGGAACAGGAGAAGGCTGTGAGGAGTCCTCCCCCTTAGGAGTAAGAAGAGGAAGAAAAATCATCAGATGGAACTGCCCACAACCCCCATTCCATGTCCCTCTGTGCTGCACAGAGGGTAGAGGAATCAGGAGTAAAGATACACCTGGAAAGAAGGGAGAAGTGTGAAGGTATTGTTAAGATTTTATTGTATTACTAATTACCTTGCTGTGATTTAATTAGTAAGAAATACAATTAATTAGCCCTCAAGTCTAGGCTCCTTTGCCTTTTACAGCAAGTGGTAAATGATCTCCTTATGTCAACCAGGAGCCTTTCATTGTGTTTTCTCTCCCCCATCCAACTGAGGAGGAGAGTGACAGAGTGGCTTTGGTGGGCATCTGGCATCCAGCCAAGGTCAACCCGCCACAAAACTAAAACATCAAAACCAAACAAACCCTGGTCAGTATAAAATAGCAAGGCAATGAATTTCAGTACTGATGACAATTTCCCCTATGAGCCTTTTCTCATCCCTTTTATTTATTTATTTTTTTAAAGTGGTTTCCTGACATTTTTTAATTGTCCTTAGTGCCAAACCTTCATTGCAAAGACATCGATCCAAGCCTCGTGTGATGGAGGAATCAATATGACATGGGAAGAATGAAACCTATTTCTCTCTTGAGTCTTCAAAGGCTCTTAAAGTGCCAAATGCTTTTTTCCTGTTAGCTATACTGTCGCCAACCTACTAAATAGCTGGAAGATGGTTCTTCACTTTAATCACAGAGTCACAGAATTCCAGGTTTGGCAGAACCCCAAGGATCATCTGGTGCAACCTTTATAGGTGACAGTGTAGTTACAATGAGATGGCCCAGAACCCTGTGACTCGGTTGTGGGGATTCACGAGGCAGGAATTTTAAAATATGCAGTTACTTTTATTTCCAGAAAGCCCTGCCCACAACTTTATATAAAATTAATTAGATGGGGTTCGGAAATTCGGTCGGGAAGATCTTTCACAAGGATGCTTCTACAGGGAATTTAGTAATTCAGAGAAACCAGAAAGCTTGGAAAAGGGTTCACTATAAAAAAAAGTTTTGCTGCACTTAGGAACAAAGGCAGCCTGGAGCCCTAGGGAACGTCTGTGCTACTCATGGTAGAGGCAGGTCCCTTCGACAGACAGGTAAGATCTAGCAGTCTGACGCTGGCAGTCTGACACTGGCAGTCCATGGCTAGCTGTCTGTGGTTGGCTGTCTGTGGCTGGTAGTCCCTTGCTAGCAGTCCGATGCAGGCAGTCTGTGCCTAGCCGGCTGTGGCTGGCTGTGGCTGGCAGTCCCTTGCTAGCAGTCTGATGCAGGCAGTCCATGGCTAGCTGGCTATGGCTGGCTGTGGCTGGCAGTCCCTTGCTAGCAGTCCGATGCAGGCAGTCCATGGCTAGCCGGCTGTGGCTGACTGGCTGTGGCTGGCAGTCCCTTGCTAGCAGTCCGATGCAGGCAGTCCATGGCTAGCCGGCTGTGGCTGACTGGCTGTGGCTGGCAGTCCCTTGCTAGCAGTCCGATGCAGGCAGTCCATGGCTAGCCGGCTGTGGCTGACTGGCTGTGGCTGGCAGTCCCTTGCTAGCAGTCCGACGCTGGCAGTCCGACACTGGCAGTCCATGGCTAGCTGTCTGTGGTTGGCTGGTTGTGGCTGGCAGTCCATGGCTAGCAGTCCGACGCTGGCAGTCCGACACTGGCAGTCCATGGCTAGCTGTCTGTGGCTGACTGGCTGTGGCTGGCAGTCCCTTGCTAGCAGTCTGATGCAGGCAGTCCATGGCTAGCCGGCTGTGGCTGACTGGCTGTGGCTGGCAGTCCCTTGCTAGCAGTCTGATGCAGGCAGTCCATGGCTAGCCGGCTGTGGCTGACTGGCTGTGGCTGGCAGTCCCTTGCTAGCAGTCCAACGCAGGCAGTCCATGGCTAGCTGGCTGTGGCTGGCTGTGGCTGGCAGTTCCTTGCTAGCCGTCCGATGCAGGCAGTTTGTGGCTAGCAGTTCCTCTTAAAGCCCAGTGTAGCCGTCTCCTCCAAGTCTGCCTCAATGTCCCTCTCAAAAGTCCCGGTAGATAATGTGTCCTGTTACCATATACATGCTGGGGCGATTTGCTCTCCCCCCCCACCCCGTTCAAACCCGCAGGGGTGGGGTGAGGTACTTAGCACCTACTCCTTTCACATTCCAAACCCCCAGAACCAGAGGGGTTGGTAGGAGCAGAACAGTTTCAAACACTTGAGTGTGCCCTGCCACACCCTGTCAAATTGAGTCTTAAATTTAAGCAATGCTTAATACTTTTTTTAAAGCATTGCTCTGAATCAGTGAAAGATTATTTTAAAAGCATTGGCAGCTAAGGAAACCTGAGAAGCTACCTACACAGGCATCTGAAACACCTTTAGCCAAGGAATTCTTGATCTCCCACTTTCAGCACTGTGTATTCCAAGACCTGACAAATGAGAGGCTTTTCTGTGGCAGAGATCTCACTTCTACTGTCGCTGCAGGGACGCTAAAATGACCTTCTAAATTACGACAGAAGCAAAATGTCTAAGTGGTGAAATAGAATTGCTCAAGCTTCTCCTGAAATCCTTTGCCTGATGGCTTAGCACTTGTGTGAATCTTGTCAGTTTTGGTAACTGCAGGAACATTTGTCAAGCACATCAGCTACTGAACTGGCAGCATATTTTGCTGAGACACTTCCCTGGTGATTCCCCTCTGGAAGTATGACAGTTTGTCGCCAGCCAAAAAGCGAACATGTGAGGTATCAGCATCATTTTGGGAGTGAATTGGACAGGAATATTGAGATTCATGAATTCATAGAATGATTTGGGTTGGAAAAGACCTTACAGACTACCCAGTTCCGAGTCCTCCACCACGGGTAGGGACACCTTCCACTAGACCAGGTTGCTCAAGGCCTCATCCAACCTGGCCTTGAACACCTCCAGGGAGATGTCAAGTATTTCCAGGCCCAACATCAAACACATCCAGCCTCATCTCTGCAGGCTCTGCCAGGGTTCTTAATTTCTCTAATAAGAGGTACCTTAGTGAGCAATTTTCACTGCATCAAACTTTGTCACCAACTCCAATTCACTCAGTGGTGAAACCGAACATGCTGTTTGAAAGGCAGGACTTCACATAGTTGCAACTCAATTTTACTCTGTTCATCTAAAGATGGAGATTGGCCTTGACATTCCAGCATGTGTGGACATTCATGATACTTGGAATCAAGTCCCAGTGGACTCCCCTACAGTTTCAAGACTCATTTTGACAGTGTGCTGGGCCACCTCATTTTAACTGTACTGAAGAAGAGAAGGCTGAGAGGAGATCTTATTAATGTTTCTAAATATCTGAAGGGTGGGTGTCAAAAAGTTGCTAGTCTCTTTTCAGTGGTGTTCAATGATAAGACAAGGGGCAATGGATACAGACTGGAACACAGGAAATTCCACCTCAACATGAGGAAAAAATTCTTTACTGTGAGAGTGCTGAGGCCCTGGAGAGGGCTGCACAGAAAGGTGGTGGAATCTTCTCTGGAAACTTTCCAAACCAATCTGTATGTGTTCTTGTGTAACCCACCTTAAGTGATCTTGCTTTGGCAGGGAAGTTGGACTCAATTATCTCCACAGATCCCTTCCAACCCTTACCATTCTACGATACTACTCCCCAGAAAGGTTGGACCAGATGATCCTTAGGGTCCCTTCCAACCAGGTGTTCTCTGATTCAAAACCTTTAACAAACATTATGAGTAGCATTTGGATTGAGAATAAAGCTGATTCATGATGGGAGGGAAATGAGAGGAGGAATACCTTAGGATGCTGTTTTGTCCCCAGTCCATCAGTAAAAGGTCTATATAATCTACTACATGAGCACTCTTTAGGCCATTGAAATGCCTTTAATTACAGCTCTCATAAGTAGAGTTATTGCTATAATAAAAGGGCAAAAGCTTGATCTGGTTTGCTAGGAGAAAAAAAATGAGTGCCTCATTAAAATTTAATTTATAATTCAGGCTTTATTCTGATAAGGGCACATTTTTTCTGACAGATTTTATGCAGTGCTGATGTGTTTTCAGTAAAGGAATGGCTCTTCCCAGGGCTAATGTTGCTATGATGGGAAAAGGGAAAGTACCACTTTGCTAAATCTGGATATGGACAGATGTACATTATAGTTTGGCTCAGTCTTTTCTTTCTCATTCAAGATGGTTAGTCTGAGAGTGTTTGGACTGGTTTTGCAGAGAGTGTGATGCTTGGGTAGGTGCTTTATTAAATTCAAAATAAACTAGCACATTCAAGTCACTTCCACAAAGTGCTCCCCTGAGTCAGACACTGCTATCACATCTGACAAGCTCAAGAAATTGCCCCTCTCTTGGAGTTTATTTTGCTGAGAGACATCAGCATTAAATAAGAAGAAGCAGCAAAGAAAATCAGTTACCTCAGAAAGACATTTGGGGCTAGCTAAATGTGTAAGGAAAGGAGAGGGAAGTAGAGCTTGCCAGGAAATTCATAGATTCATAGAATGGTCTGGGCTGGAAGTGACCATAGAGATCATCTGGTGCTAACCCCCTGCCATGGGAAAGGACACCTTACAACAGACCAGCTTGCTCAAGGCCCCATTAAAACTGGCCTCAATGAGGGAGTGGGGTCGTTGCTATAAATAAACTGAAGTGAAACGTTTGTAGTAAAGGGGCTGTATTTCCAGTATCTGCGTATATNTGCAGTGTGCACATGCAGCCCAGACAGTAACCGAGTGCTGGGCTGCATCAAGAGCAGCGTGGCCAGCAGGACAAGGGAGGGGATTCTGCCACTTTACTCTGCTCTTGTCAGACCCCACCTGGAGTACTGTGTGCAGTTCTGGAGCCCTCAGCACAGGAAGGACATGGAAGTGTTGGAGCGGGTCCAGAGGAGGGCCACAAAGATGCTCAGAGGGCTGGAGCAGCTCTGCTATGAGGACAGGCTGAGAGAGTTGGGGCTCTTCAGCCTAGTGAAGAGAAGGTTTTGAGGAGACCTGATAGTAGCCTTCCAGTATCTGAAGGGGGCCTACAGGAAGGCTGGGGAGGGACTATTTACAAGGTCTTGGATTGACAGGACAAGGGGTAATGGGTTTGAACTGGCAGAGGGAAGATTTAGACTGGATATTAGGAGGAAGTTCTTTCCAGTGAGGGTGGTGAGGCACTGGAACAGGTTGTGGATGCTCCCTGCCTAAAGGTGTTGAAGGCCAGGTTGGGTGAGCCCTTGAGTAACCTGTACTAGTGGACCAGTTGTCCCTGCCTATGTCAGGGGGTTGGAACTAGATGACCCTTGAGGTCCCTTCCAACCTTACCATGCTATGATTCTATGATTCTACAATATCAAATTTTCCAGTCCAAAAGTAAAAGCTGATTAAGACATTGACAATGCGAAAGTGAAAGAAAAAAATGAAAAAAAAAAAAAAGGGGTGGAAATTGGACTGGAATTATTAAAAATTATTGAAATACAATTTTTGCTTGATCAAGAGACATCCCCTTTCTCCTTCAAAACACATGCAAACAGAATCTGCCTAAGAATAATTACAAACGTCTAAGGTTTCTCTTCCTTTGTGGTCAAATCTTTACTTTAGGAGTCTCTAGAAGCATCTGTGGATCTTTAATAAAGTAGATTAGCCTTTGTTTTGAAGAAGAGCACTGTGAGGCTGAAGATAATGTTGGGGGTGGGGGGTGGGGGGGTGGTTGAAATGAGATGATCTTCAATATCTCTTCCAACCCAAACCATTATATGAATCTATGAACAATTCATCTTCAGTGTTGTACCTGGGGGGATCCCTACCTCCTTCATCCATGGACAGTGAATATCTGCTATTAAATAGTGACTGGAACCAAATCAGCTGTCTTGGATACCACAATACCTATGGTTTAGAACTACAGAGACAACAGAAAACCTGCTGAAAATGCAAGCAAAACTCATCAAAACCAAGGAAGTATAATTGAGCAGAAGGTAAGGAAAAAAAAACAAAACCACAGTGCTAGAAATGTTTTGTCACAGTCAGAAACTGTGAGTTTTGTCTCTCTGAATAATCTGTTTGGCAAAATTTTTGTTCAGATTGCAGATTTCTCTGGATACCAGACCAGCAAACATAGGACAACTTAATCATTTATCTGATTCTGCATTGCCAGCTTTTAAAGGGAGACTGGAGGCTTTAATTACAAGTTGTGATGCAAAGCCAACATTTTTAGGCAAATAAGTGCATAAAGTGATCCACTGGAATGCATAAAAAGCTGGAAGTGCCTTTTCCCATATCCATCAGTAGAGCGTTGTGTGCTGAAGCACCAAGAAAGGCTGACATTAGTGCCTGCACTAATCTGAACGTGCACAACCATTTCTTTTGGCTTAACCCAAAGTCAGTAATTGAGCTTTGAGACCAGGAGCAATCAGCAGAGTAGCCTGCAAGAAGGTACTTCATACAGACCTCTTTAAGTTAAACTGCCTTCCACATATCCACAACTTCAGCTTTACAGTGTGGCTGGTGAAACACTAGAACAGATTGTCTAGGGAAGCTGTGGATGTCCCCTTCCTGGAGGTGCTCAAGGCCAGGCTGGATGAGGCCTTTAGCAACCTGGTCAAGTGGAAGGTGTCCTTGCCCACGGCAGTGGGGTTGAAACTAGCTGATCTTTAAGGTCCCTTCCAACCAAAACCATTCTATGAATCTATGAACTCTGTAACTGACTTGCTCTTAGTATTTGGGAAAGGACTAAGAGCTGTGATCCATGAGCTGCATTTTCCAATCTGACTTTTCCTGAGGCTAGAACAAGAGGAAATGACATGGAATCATGGAAGAGGAGGTTTAGCTTGGATGTTAGGCAAAATTTCTGTCATGCAAGAATGCTGCCCAGGTCCCTAGTTGTCCAGAGAGGTGATGGAGTTACCATCCCTGGAGGTGTTCAAGAAATGTGTTGACAGGGAACTTTGAGACACAGTTTAATGACCGTGGTGGTGTTAAGGAACAGAGAGGACTCATGCTTGCTGTGTATCTTACCTACCTGTTTCTTTCTTTTCAGTGTTGTTTTTGCTCTCAAGCTGCTCCTGCTTTTGTGGTGAAGCATGACTCACGTTGCAGAGTGCTTCAGCTTCACCAGTTTGCTTTGGGCAACAAAGAAATAAGAAAATCCTCCCAAGCCAAATTATTGCAGCCTAAATACAGCCCGGGGGAGAAATTCTTGCCTTTCCAAGAGCATCCTAACTGGTAGGGTACTGTAAAAGATATTCTTAGCTAGATACTAAAATGGTTTTGAAAACTTGGGCCTGTGAGCATGTGAGGCCAGAAGCCGGCAGGCAGGACAGGACACAGATGTCCAGACAGTTGCTGTGTAGGTAGAAAACCCCACTCCAGGGTAGAGGAAAACATTTTATTACCATAAAACCCCCCCTCCAACCAATAAACAAAACATTTCCCTCAAATGTCAGCTCTGCAGGACAGGACTATTCTTTGCTTTCCAGCAAAAGCCAATGCAACATCTAAAAACATGCTCTGTGATTATTTTCTCTTTCCTTAGCCCAGGCTCTCAGGTAGCTGTGTGGTTTTTTGCCTCCTGAAAAGATGCAGACATTGTCCTTTGACAGTACCTGCTGAGAGAACACGTAGTCTCAATTGATCTTTTCCAACAGGGAGAAAATGACCTCTTGTGTGAAAGGTTTTCCCAGATGTGTGCCTCAGTTTACCCAGCAGGACAAATATGATTGCCAGGATAAATCTAAATACTAATCTAGACTAAGAAAAGACACCAGCTCAGCTCCCTAACTTGCTCAGCAGAAGTCACTGCAGGAAGAGCACAGAGGCTTTTGGTGAAGGCTGAATGTAATATTTCTGTTGTAATCTGTTAAATGGCTAAATAGTGCAAGTAAGTGTGAAAGTGCAGAGCCACAGAGCCTGGCACTCTCCTTAGCCTGCTGCTGACACTTACACTTGCCAACTGTCCTGGGCAGTGAGGAATTAACTGCAGCATTAAGATCTGAGTGGAGTGTAAACCAACAGCCCCAGCCTCTCACAGAAATACTTGAAAATTACTTTGAACTTTCTGCTGATCAGTTTGCTTTTTCCTCATGCAGACATCAATTTATACCTAAGAACCAGGATTTTACAGAAAACAGGAAGATGCAGGTCAGGCAGATGATCAAACTGCACTACCTGATTTCCAAAGTTATTTCAAGACCTTTTTTTTTTTTTTTTAATTTGTTCTGCCAGGAGGAGATTGCTTGCCTCTCTCCCAGTGACTATGCTCCAGTGATGCCCTCCTGCCTGGCAGTGATGCCCCAGATGTTCTCAAGCCCTCTCACTGCCACCTTGCCCCTTGCTGTCGGCTGCCCTTCAGGCTATGCTCCTCCTGCCTCTACTAGACAGTTTGCCTAGATATTGCTGTCACCTCTTTGTCCTCTTGGCCTTTTGCTTTCAGAAATAGCTATGAGAACTAACAAAACCATATGCAAGATAAATTATAGAACCAGGGAACTGCTGAGGTTGGAAGAGATCATCAAGTCCAACTGCTCGCCACTACTGCTAAACCACTAACACTCAGCATTGCACCCTCATATCTTTTAAATACCTCCAGGGAAGACAAATCAACCATCCCCTCTGTTCCAATGACTATCAGTGTCTGCTTGTGCTGGGTTGAGGCTAATTGGAATATTTTAATGGAGAAAAATATATTATAGACTGCGAAAGGAAAACAATGGTGATGTCTACTTTACTCATAGGCTTGATGAGATGGATTAGAAAAGAATACAAAGACATAGATAAGCCACTTGGGCTTGCAGACGCTCTCAGGTTGTCTAGCTTTTGGTCTCCTCCTCTCTGCCAAGTAACCTCACTAACCACTTTTCTTCTAACCCCCCTGGCTGATCCTCCAAGCTCACCTTGCACATAAGGCAAACCTTGGGGTAAGGTACAGGGGTGGGGAGAAGGTGGAAGGGTGGTTGGGAGCCCCTCCTGGGGTCTCTGATTTCTGGGAGGGGAGTTGTGTTTCTGTATTCCCTTTAACTTGTCTATGTCTGTAACTATTCCTGTCTCTAGTGTATATCTCTGCTTGTACATTGTGCTGAGCTGTAAATAGAGCTTCAGTCCTTAACTTCCAGCTGGCTGAGTTCTAGTCTGGGTCATTTTACAAAGTGTGGGGGGTGGGAACTCCCAAGCCATCACACTGCTTTAAAGTGTCTCTCTTCCTCTCACTCACATGTCCAACAAATCTTCTCATCTTATTGGAGTACCCTCTCCCTAGTGTATCCCTCAGTCTCCAGCTTACAGAGGGCATCACTTTCAAATCAACTCTTTCACATGACTTCTGAGCTGGGCAAAAATAGGACAATGCTGCCTGGACCCACAGCTCCAGCGAGGTTAATGGAACCAGGGACCTACTTATGAGTTCACATTTAGAACTCTTCCTAATCTTTCTGGCCTTCTTACCATTTAATTTCAATTCTAGATAGGTGTGCTGGTTTGAGTCTAATTAGAATATTTTAATAGAGAAAATTACACTATAGGCTGTGAAAGGAAAACATCATGATGTCTACTTCACTCATACGCTTGCTGGAGAATTGTTTGGGAACACTAACCAAAACAACAGATAAGTCAGTCTCTCTCTGTCGCTTGCTGGGACAGCAGCTGTTTGGGGTGATCTAGCAGCTTCTGGGCTCTGGCTCCTCTGCTGATTAATCCTCACTAACCACTTTTCTTCTAACCTCCTTGGCTGATCCTCCTAATTTACCTTGCACGTAAGGCAAACCTTGGAGTAAGGTACAGGGGTGGGGAGAGGGTGGAAGGGTGGTTGGGAGCCCCTCCTGGGGTCTCTGATTTCTGGGAGGGGAGTTGTGTTGCTGTATTACCTTTAACTTGTATATTTCTGTAAATATTCTGTATATAGTGTAAATATCTGCTGTACATTGTGCAGAGCTGTAAATAGAGCTTCATCATTTCACTTCCAGCCGACTGAGTGCTAGTCTGGGTCATTTTACAAAGTGTGGGGGGTGGGGGAACTCCCAAACCTTCACAATAGGTCAGTTATTTCTCAGGAAATCATTAATTTGCATTCTAACAGGTTAGTTTTTGCTTTCAAAAGATCTGTGTTCAGTCAGAAGAGCCATAGACAGTGACACTGGGTGAAGATGATACAGGCACTTCTCAGCCTTCAGCCACACGTGGCCATGCATGAGGGAGAAAATGGGAGCATGGGAACAACTGCCATGAACATGTAATTTACAGAAGTTTAATGTGGGATAGGGTTAAAAGGCAGTTTGGGGTTTTGTGCCTTTTTCTCCCTCTTTATAATAAACTTCTTTAATTGCTTCACATCCTGAAAGCCTTACACCAGGCTGGTATCCCAGGGAAACACAGCAGTGAAGGGAAGACAAAGACTTGGCTGACTAAAACCAGAGTACGTTGCTTCAGATTCCCCAGAGCAGTTCCAAGTCTGCTGGGGGAGAAGTAGCTGAGGAGAACTTTGCAGATGTCCTTACTAGGAAAGTGGAAGTAGTCAAACAGAAATCCAAAATGGAAATAAATAAAAAAGAAACCTAATTAAATTAATTTATCTTGAGATGATAAAGCATTTACTGGGAAGTTCAGGGTTATTAAGGTCTACATGTCACCACTATTTATAAAAAACTACTGAACCCTTATCTCTTTTTCCAGTTTCCCCCAAATTAGGAACCTATAAATACTTCATCTTCCTCTGAGTGCTTGGGATTCAAAAGTTTAGGTTAGACTTGGGTGAACTCCAAGACAAGAGAAGGATCATTATCATAGAATCATAGAATGGTAAGGTTGGAAGGGACCTCAAGGATCATCTAGTTCCAAGCCTCTTCCATAGGCAGGGACACCTCCCACTAGTACAGGTTACTCAAGGCCTCCTCCAACCTGGCCTTGAACACCTTCAGGGAGGGAGCAGCCACAACCTCCCTGGGCAACCTGTGCCAGTGCCTCACCACCCTCACTGGAAAGAACTTCCTCCTAACATCCAGGCTAAATCTTCCCTCTGCCAGTTTAAACTCATTGCCCCTTGTCCTGACATTGCAAGACCTTGTCAATAGTCCCTCCCCAGCCTTCCTGTAGGCCCCCTTCAGATACTGGAAGCTATCAGGTCTCCTGGAAGCCTTCTCTTCTCCAGGCTGCAGAGCCCCAACTCTCTCAGCCTGTCCTCATATCAGAGCTGCTGCAGCCCTCTGATCATCCTCATGACCCTCCTCTTGACCTGCCCCGCTCCTATGGTCCCATGTCCTTCCTGTGCTGAGGGCTCCAGAACTGCACACAGTTATCACTGTTTACCTGTTACATTGCAATGCCACAGCTCTGTTGAGAGTTCCCCATGATGGCAAATGAGCTACCTAAAGAACACTTTTCACTAGCACATTCACTTTGAGTTAATACGTTCTTCAGATTTCTCAGTTTGATATTTAAAACCAGTGAGCACCTTAATGTCCTGCTGATATTAAAGATGAATGTATGCTGTACAAATGCAGCACATGCAGTGGCAAAACACCCTGACAGCTCAACTTCTAAATGTCTCAGATTTGAAACGAGTGGAAAATGATGACTCCATACACGCATCTGTGAAACAGGAGTGGCTGCACCCATGGCAGAAGCTGCTGTCTCAGGAGAAAGATTGACAGGACCACTTGGGCATTTCAAGGAAAGCCTTCCTGCAGAGAGCACCAAAACATTCTCTTACTCTTCAAAGCAAACCACAAACCAGTGCAAACAGCAAAGATATTATTTGCTCTCAGCTCTGCACTAGGTCTGTCAGAAACACAGGACATTTGGGCTTGAGGTAATAAAGCACTGACAGCTTCTGAGGTGAGGTGGAAAGTTCATCCTCCACAGAGGGCAATTGTTCTTTGTCTCCAGATAGCTCAGAAGTTAAAAAACTATTACTCTCAGCTGAAAATTTAAGCTGAACTGGAATCATATCATAAAAAAGGAATGTCTACACAGACCTGCTTTTATAGTTACTGTCTTTTGATATCTGAGTGAAAGAGTATTGCTACGTCATGGTGGACAAGAGCCTTCTCCAATTCACCTACTTCTCATAGCTCCTCTTCCAACCTAAACTCTTACGATGCTCTTAATCAAGCATCAGACTGATGGACAGCAAGGAAAGGTTATTACACCTGAGAAATCCAGGTTCTCTCCAACACTTCAGAATCTCTTAAAAGGGAGAGGTCGGACTTGGGGACACCCTCAGTGGTTTTCAATCAAATTCCTGTCATAAAATCATACCATTTTTTTTTGGTTGGAAAAGACCTCCAAGATCAGCAGATCCAACCATCAATCTAACACCATCATGGGCATTAAACTACATCTCAAAGTGCCATGTCCACATTTCATAAACATGTAGATACATCCAACACCCCTCCATGGCTACACACTAATATAAATGTACACATTATATCTACACACAAAGACATATTTGCAGATTTTAATTCAGTAGTTTCCAGGAAGACCACCACTATTTTCCAGCTTTTTTTTTTTTCCCCCCCAAATAACTAAAAAAGCCACCACTGAAAACTAAAAACCACAGAATGAATGCTTCCTCTTTCCAAGCCAAATGAATAAAAAGCTTCCCTTTTGCACTCCAAAACTGAATGATTACTTTTCTAAACAGGAGATTTTTTTCAAGCGTGTTTTGAAATGTTCATGGGGAAGACATCATCGTATTTAATTTTGCCCTAGCTTTTGCTGTCTTGCTCAATATGACAAAAGTCACCAGCAAAAGAACAGAAGGAAAATGTTGCCTCTTAGGGGAGAAGTCATAGATTCATGCTGTAGTTTGGGTCAGAAGGGGCCTTAAAGATTATCTAGTTCCAACCCCCTTCCAAGGGCAGGAATGTAACCCACTAGACCAGGTTGCACAAGGTCTTGTCTAATGTGGCTTTGAACACCTCCCTGGGCAACCTGTTCCAGAGACTCACCATCCTCACTATCAAGAATTTCTTCCTATTATTCAGTCTAATTCTCCCCTCTTCCAGCTCAAAGCCATTGTCCCTCATCCTATCACTACAAGTTCTTGTAAAAAGTCCCTCCTTGAATTTCTTGTAGTCCACTTTCTCTTCCACCCTCCGCTTCCTCTTCCACCTTCTGCACCATCACTGTGAGCCATCTGCTAAGACGTATTCTAAAACATCTTGTCTCAACATCAGTACAAAGTGGCTGCAGAAAACATCTTGTGGGAAGCAATCAACATCCCAGCCTCCTGGCAACAAATTGGACCAACTTCTGGAATACACCATGCAACAGCCCCTTGCTGTGTGGAATCTAGAGATGGAAAGAGTGGTTGCCCATTGGAACAGGCTGCCCAGGGAGGTGGTGGAGTCACCATCCCTGGAGGTGTTTAAGAGGAGGCTGGATGTGGCGTTTAGTGCTATGGTTTAGTTAATTAGAAGGGTTAGGTGATAGGTTGGACTCAATGATCTTAGAGGTCTTTTCCAATCTGGTCAATTCTGTGATTCTGTGACAATACCCACACATTTTGGGAAAGGGTCATCAAGAAGGGGATATTTTTTCACAATGGTGCTGACTGTGGCATTTAATTTTGGTTAAGAAGCTTGTACCAAAAGAGGAGAAAGAAATAAAATGCTTGATATTGTCACAAAGTTACTCTTGCTCTAGTGAACAGCAAAGTCTCCAAGTGTTGCCATGATCTGTGACTAGTTTTCAGAGTAAAATCCACCATGACATTTCCCATGCTCTAAGGTCACCACTGGCTGACTCACAAACAATCCAGCCTCTGTTACCTGTTCTTCAGAGTGGTGAAATAAGAGCTTTACAGAGAAGACAATTAAGATCTGAGCATAAATATAACTCTGGGTCCCCAGATAAAATGAGATTAACTTTGTATGGCAGAAAGAGAGAGAGAAAATCTTCCCCCACCCTAAGTTACTTCTTGATCTACTTACTATTGATTCAAATACTGCAAATACACCCATTCCTTTTGCAGGCTGAGAGGTTGACTGTCATTCAAAACTTCATTAGGTAGCCAGTAGACATCTGCATAGCAAGGAACACATACTGGCATCAAGGAAATCTGATAACTTGTCAAAGGAAAAGCATACAAGGCATACATCATCCTTCTTTACTTCTCTTTGATGGAGCATGACTTATTACATGTATCTTCTTCTTTGACACACACCCCTTTGTACTTTTGAAGGGAAAGGGCAGCATGAGGCAGAAGGAAGCACTTGAAGAAACAGAGAGATAAAAGAGACAAGATATGGTAACATGAGCATAGAGATGTACAGACATTTTAATCAGCTAGTACTAAGCTCTGAGACCCAAAGACAGAGCTGACATCATATTGATGCTGATGAACACATGAATACCTGCTGTCAAATAATGTTGCATTGGAAAAGTGATGGCAACCACAGATTCACTGACTGCATCAGGTTGGAAGAGACCCTGAAAGGTCAACTCATCCAAAACCCCTGCAGTCAGCAGGGACACCTCTAACTAGATCAGACTGCTCAGAGCCACATGACATCTGAGCTTGAATGTCTACAGGGATGGGGCCTCAGCCATATCCCTGGACAACCTTTTCCAGTATTTCACTATCCTTATTGTGAACACCTTACTCCTAAAGTCCAACCTAAATCTACTCTGTTCCAGTTAAAAACCATTGTCCCTTGTCCTATCACCACAATTCTTTCTAAACAGTCCCTCCCCAGCCTTCCTGTAGGTCCCCTTCAAATACTGAAATGCAGCTATAAGGTTTCCCTGGAGCCTTCTCTTTTCCAGGCTGAACAGACCTAACTCTTTAAGTTTGTCCTTGTAGGAGATGTTCTCCAGCCCTGTGATAATCTTTGTGTCCGTTCTCTGGACCCACTCCAGGAGATCCATGTCCCTCTTGTGATATGGATTCAGTGCTCCAAGTGATATCTCACCAGAGCAGAGTAGAGTGGTAGAATCACCTCTTTTGACCTGCTGGCCTTGCTTCTTTAGATTCAGCCCAGGAAGCCATTGGCCATCTGCACTGCAAGTGCCTGTTGATGGCTCACATCCAGCATCTCACCAGCACCCCCAAGTACTTCTCTTCAGGGCTGCTTTCAATCTCATCATTCCCCAAACTGGATTAACATTCAGGATTGCCCCGACCTAGGTGCAGGAACTTGCACTTGGTCTTGTTGAACATCAGGAAATTCTCCTCAGCCCACCTCTCCAGCCTGTCCAGCTCCCTCTGGATGGTACCCCATTCTGATAATCTCATTTACATCAGAACACCCAAAAAGTGTCTCCTCTGGCACACCATATCCTTGCTCTGAAAGGTGTGAAGGTGCTCAGTGCTTTAAACCTGAGTGACCACATCCAATTTTATGCCCTGTACAGAATGTTCCTCTGAAATAGTTCCAGGAAAATTAATGTTATTTAGCCCGAGGCTGAGAAGCAACAAGAGAATTAGCATGCATGTCACTGTGCTCAAAGCCCTACAAAAGTTGACAATTCTATTTGCAAGTATAATTCCTGACTGTCCAGGGAGATGACAGGCAGGCAGGCAGGCAGAGGCTAGCCTGAGAAGGAAGCTGCTGTGATGCAGCACATGTAACATGAGCAGAATGAATCTCCTCTCCTCCCTGGAAAGACTTAAAGGACATGCTTTAATGAATTGTCTGACGTGAACCTGAGTATATTTAAGAAGAGAGGCAACAGAAGCCAAGTAGATTATTAGCCTGCACTTCTTCTCCAGCTCTTCTGCTTGCAAAGGCAGCAGTAGCCTTGCTGGCCCCTCTGGAAAACCGGAGGACTGAACATTCACATCATAAAGAAATGAAAGAGGTCCTCTTGTCATAATAATTCAGGGAAAGCATTGATGGCACTGGAATTCAGTAGCAAGGAATGACTTTTGGGGCTGGTTAAATGCAGGAGGGAGGCTAGACAGGGGCCATTTTTGGCACCAAAAGGAAATGTGATGTTCAGTGTATTCTGAACAAGTACTTGGCACACCAGAGGAACTCATCTGAATGTATCCAAGAAGCAACAAGCTGTGAAATGTGTATTTAGCATAGGAGGTTGGCAAGAGTAGCTGCAGGGAAAGAGAAGACCACCTACTTTCCCTGGGGTGGTGCTCCTCTTCAGAGATCTTACCCACTCCAGTTTGGCACAGCCAGTTCATAAACAGTTCATCTAGTTTATTTTTCTGTAATTCAACCACTAATAAGGTCAGAGTTGATTTCACAGCAAAACATTTATACTGCTCAGAAATTAATTGACTTGTTAAACCTCATTAAAACTTGTCACAGCAAAATGCAGAATCATAGAATGGTAGGGGTTGGAAGGGACCTCTGGAGATCATCCAGTCAAGCCTCCCAGCCGAAACAGGGTGACCTAGGGCAGGTCACACAGGAATGAGTCCAGGTGGGTCTTGAATGTCTCCAGAGAAGCTGACTGTGCCTTCTGCCTAAGCATCTACCAGTGCTGCAAGCAGCCTGCCACTCTGGGCAGGCTGCTCCAGAACTCTAGCACCTGACAGCTGTCTTCTTCACTTCTGCAACATAACTTGTAAATATTGGCATAGAATTTCATATTTTAGAAAAAAAAAAAAAAACCAAAAAAAAAACCCCAGAAACATTGTTTGGATCCTTCACATTCCATCACTTTCTGTTTTGTTGGTGTTTGGGGTTTTGTTGGTGTGTGCACTTCTTCAAGTCCTGAGATAAATCTGTGGCCATTTGCTATAAGTATGTGCCACAATTTCTTGCTTCACTATGTGACTTGGTACCTGACTTTAAGAAAAATACATGATACAGTCATGGGCTAGCAACATTTGATTAAACACAGACCAGACTTCTAGCAAATTTCAAGTCACAGACACCTGTATTTAACGCTGAGACACTCATTCATCATTCAGCTATGTGAATCTGAGGTCTGGATCACCTTGTTTTTCTTTCATACCTCCATATTCTTTTAACCTCCAAATTTCTTTTGGTTTCTTCTTATAAAACTTGGGGTTTTTAATCTGTAAGTTAAGTCTGTTATAAACATACTGACCTGTCCTACAACTAAACACTTAGCACAGTTTTTTCTGCCCTTGCTTGATACAAGCTATTTACTCATTTGTTCTTTATCCAGGAGGCTGATTACTACACATGGATCCACGCCACAGCATCAAACAAAACAAAGCAAAACAAAAAAACAGAAACCAGGCATCATTAAGTTAGTGTTGTTTGCAGATCTCTGATGATAGTACAATAAAATGCTTGCATTCAGGAAACAGGTACAATCTTATCACTACGAAGAGAGACTGAGGGAGCTGGGATTGTTTAGCCTGGAGAAGAGGAAGCTCAGAGGAGACCTTCTTGCTGTCTACAACTACCTGAAGGGTGGTTGTAGCCAGGAGGAGGTTGCTTTCTTCTCTCAGGCAACCAGCACCAGAACAAGAGGACACAGTCTCAAGCTGTGCCAGGGGAAGTGTAGGCTGGAGGTGAGGAGAAAGTTCTTGACTGAGAGAGTCATTGGCTACTGGAATGGGCTGCCCAGGGAGGTGGTGGAGTCAGTGTCCCTGGAGGTGTTCAAGGTGCGTTTGGATGTGGCACTTGGTGCCATGGTCTAGTCTTGAGGTCTGTGGTATCGGGTTGGACTTGATGATCTTTGAGGTCTCTTCCAACCTTGGTGATACTGTGATACTGTGATACTTATAATGAAACATATTATGTATAAGACCAGAACAGAGAGCTCACCAAATTTTTAACATAGTGTCCCTTCCCAGGAGTTCACTGGATCACAGTGTTACTGGCACACCATTTCATGAAACTGAGTTATTTAGGACTCACACCAGATGAGAGAGAACACATAACGCAGAAGTAGCCCACTAACAAAATCTCCATTCACTCCACTGAGCAGAAGTTTCATATATTCATGGAATGGTTTGAGTTAGAAGGGACTTTAAATTCATCTAATTCCAAGTCCTCTACCATGGGTAGGGACACCTGGTCCACTAGACCAGGTTACTCAAGGCCTCATCCAACCTGCCTTTGAACACTTCCAGGGAGGGGGCATCCACAACCTTCCTGGGCAACCTGTTCTAGTGTCTCACCACCCTCACTCTCAAGAATTTCTTCCTAACTTATCCAGTCTAAATCTGCCCTCTTCTGGCATCAATCCATTCCCCCTTGTCCAATCACTACAAGATAAAAGATGAAGGGATCCATGTATCTTTATCTGAAATAACTCAAGTACAGTGTTCAACCAAAAAGGAAACCCAGCCCTGACCCCTTCAGACAGCTGATACATTACTGAAAACTGTCGTGTTAGAGTCTTCCATAACCCAAGCCAAGGGCCAAACTCAATTCCGCTGTAATTCCTCTGACTTCAATGGCGTTGTGCTGGCAACCACCTCAGCTGAACTTGGCACACTGCCATTATTTATGCCAGGCTGTGCTGTGTGTCTTCTCTTGATAAATGCCAGCACTGTAGAGCTCTTGAAAATAAAGAGAAAACCCATTCCTCAGTAATCACAACACGACAAGAAAGGCAGACACACAAACTGCGGCGCAGCAGATAAACAAGGATTTACAGCTGTGCTATGTAGAAACACTTTAACAGAAGCCTTTTCTTGTATCTTAAAGGAAAAATTAAATGTCATAAATAGCATGAGCTGCTTTCTAGTTAAATGGACTGCAATTTGAATCTTTCATCTTTACTTTGAGTCATTATTTCTCAATTAAAAATAGAACTGGAGGGAGACAGACACTAACTGACTTTGCATGAAGAGCCCTTTGCCCTGAGCTGAACAGACTTCAGGGGCTGGAGGACTTTCAAATAGACTGGTGCACCTTCATTTTGTTATTTGAATAATATATATTTATAAGCATCTACCACTGCTGCAGTAGCTGTGGAGTAAGGCAAAAGCTTCAAGGTTTAGAGAAGTGATTATGGGCTGACATTCAGGTAACATGTCCATCAATTACAGAGACTAAGGGCTAGCCAAGCCAAGATGTATTTTGAAATGTTCTAGGCCTTGAAATAACTAGAAAGTGTTATGTAGAAATTGTTAAGAAGTAAAATTGATGGAAAAAAAGAATGACAATTAATGCTCTTTTGTTCTACCTAAGAGATTTGCTTAGCTAAATTATCAAAATTTGAACTTTATCTGACAGAGTGTTCCTGCAGAGAGATGTCAGGGACCTTTTAGCAGGAATATATTTATTATCACAATGCACTGACATTGCTACCAGATGGAAGATTTAGGCAGGGAAGAAAAAAAAAAAAAATGTAATTTCATCATCTGATGTGACAACTGAGCTACTTCTTCCTGTTGAAAAAGAATAAATGAGAAAACGATATATTTAGCTGAAGAACAAATCAGAATTTTCCTCAGTTAAAGCACAAGTCCCTTTCTCCCTTTCTTAATTTTCACACTGCTACCCTTCACCAGGTCACCCTCCCAATAGATGGTTATCTATCACTCCCTTAACACAACCATGCTATTGGCACAATAATCACCTCACTTTTGTTATGTTTTATGGAGTGTGAAAGGGGCTGGCAAAACACAACAATGCTGCTACCGCAATGTGAATATTGATTTCTTTTTATATGACCCTCCCTCCAGGAGGTCAGGGATGGTGTTGAATTACAGATGTTGTCAGCAGAAAGGTCCAACAGAGTTTAGGAACATCGAAGTGGAGGTCAGACCAAAAAACTATTGTCCATCCCACAAAGCTGCTGGAAGCAGTTCTTCAAAAATCAGGATTAGCCTAGGTATTGGACTTCAGGAGTTCCAAGTACAGGGCAAACAGGCTTAGCCGAGTACCTTTGCTCTTTCTTCCAGGATCCAACTCTCCTGTCTAACACACACACAGCACCACGCCCTCCCCTACTTGCTTCTTTTCAACAGCTTCGGCTCTAGTGATTTGTAGCTATTTTAAAAATAGATTTGGTCGCTTTACCTTCTTTATAATAAGCCCCTGGAGTGCTGCCTGGTTGAAAATGTTTCAGACAGGTTTGCCGTTCCCATTCCATCAGATACCTGCACATTTTTCTTCTCTGTCTTCTGCAGACAAGAGTGCACATCCCCATTCCTGCAAGCTTTCCTTCCAATAACAATCAAGGGGTTCATATTGTGAGACATACACCACTCTAGCACATGAGCTGCTCTCCTGGTCACTCAGTGCTAGCCCTCAACAGCAGCACAACACTCCAGTACGAGAGTCACTGTAGTGAAAATGATTCACTATTAACAATGACATCAATTTTGATATCCAGGCAGAGATTGTCAATAACTATGAAAACTGTTTATTAACATTAAATCTGGCCAGAAATCTTATTTATAAGGTTAAAAACTGCAGGGTTTGGAAATTTACACGTATGGGGAACAGGCAAAACTGGAACACTTTAAAAGGTAACCAGCATAAGCAAACATTTTACTGGCAGAGAAGGTTTGTGCAGTCACTCACACTGCTTGCAGTTAGTTATCCTGCTTAGCCACTGAGTGGACACAGGAAGCTCCTTTCTGCTCATGGCAGAAGGCAATTAATGATTACAAGTGGTTTGAAGTATTTACTCACAAAAATATCATGGGACAATACCCAAAGCACGTGGCAGGGCTGCTGCCAGGTCAGAAGTTGTTAGAGGATTTGGAGTTTCCTCAAGCTCCTGGGTGCTTCAGAAAAAGCAGGCAGACATCTCTGACCTGGTCCTGGCTCCCTTGGCAGCAGGCTCTCATGTGCAAGCAGGATGCAATATCATGTGCAGTCTGGGCACGGTGTCACACTGGCTGTGCAGGTCGAATGCGTGGAGGCATCAGAGCCTGATCCTGCTCGCTGGGGTCCCACCCAGCTCAGGATCAATGAGGTAATAAGCAGGCCCGGATACAACAGCAGAGAGCACAATAACACCCAGCCCAATGTGCTACCCTTATATCCTTTATATTCATTTCAGCCCGAGGCTGATGGGCCTTTGGACATAGATTAACCAATCAGGATGGCAGTTTGCCCAGATTAGGTGAAGCTGGGGCCTTTCTCCCCTTTCCTGTGGCCACCATCCCCAGCACAGAGGAGCGGAGCATGCCTGGGCACACCAGGACATGTACAAGCCCACCTTTGCCCTATTTAGGTCTACCACGACAGTCACAGATTACATTGGGTGGGGAGGGACCCTCAAAGGTCATCTTGTCCAACCCTCTTGCAGTCAACAGGGGCACTTCCGACCTGATCAGACTGATCAAGTCTGATCTCAAATGTCTCCAGGAACAGGGCCTCAACCACATCTCTGAGTGGCTGTGTTCCGAGTATTTCACCACTCTTATTGTGAAGAAGTTCCTCATCATGTCCAAGAGCTTTCTCCTTATGTCCAAACACACTTTTCTACTTTGTGAATTTCTGGACAGACTTTTATAAAAATAGTTCTTTATTTTTACCCAGCAATTTTGACAGAAGTAGTTAAATCTACCTTTCAGGCTCTGCCCAAATATGCTCTTTATTTTTGATTAATATATTAATGTTGTGTCGTCTAAAATGTAGACTTCCAGTTTAACTAATCTGCTCTATTGTAAACAAAGCTATCATAAGATCCCTCTCAGAAATAGATCCAATCTAATTTTTTTCTTTGTTTTTTGTTTTGTTTTGGTTTGGTTTGGTTGGTTTGGTTTTTCTTTTTTTTTTTTAATTTAAATCTCCCCATTATCACTGAAAGGCATACCTGGAGCTTATAGTACTTTCTGCTTTCCAGCCCAAATGTACTCAAAGACATTGAAAAATGTGTGTTTCTCATACATAGCTCTCTGGTGTTATTCTTCTCACTCCACTCTCTCCCTTTCCTCCTACATCAAGTGATATAAATAGAGGAATTTCAACCTCCTTTCAGTGAGAGACTCCTTTCAAATCATCTCTCCATCTCCTTTCAATGAGAAACTCCTCCCAGATCATCTGTCTATCTCTTTTGTGTAACAATTTACCTTCCATGATTGCCAAAGACCAGGACACTCTGCCATCTCCTACCTGTAGCCTTCTCCCTAGCCAGGCAGAAAGGTACAAATTACTTTTTTTGAAGCATTTTGCTTGATGCATGATGCTTTTCCATGGCCACTGTTTTCTGTGTGTGTTATAGCTGCAGTTAGACTTTGGAACCCAGTTCTGGTGAGAGGTGGAAGTCTATGCTTGGAAGTTTCTGACGTTGTGGTCCTGCTGCAGCTAGCGGGGGCTGAGAAGGTTGTTAGCAACTAGACTGATGCTGGCTGAGAGAAATGCATTGATGTAGTAGGATAGCAATTTGTGACACAATATGGCTTTTTCACCTTAACCTTTGCACTTTCATGACAGTGAGTGTGGAGTTACAAAACACCAGAGAAGTTTCAAATAATTATTAAATATTGTTATCTCCTGACTGAACAAGGTAAATTGGTCCTGGTCCAGACCTCAGTTGAAAAGTCAACTTCATGAAAAGCTTCGTGCTAGAAATTTCCCCAAAGTGGTGATTGTAGAAGAGACAAAGATTGAAGACCTGCTTTGTTCCAATTTTTTCATGCCTATAGGCAATCCCTCTTGGTCATGGTTGAGATGTTCTGCTGAGATGTAAAGACACAAGTGTTTATCTTCCCGCCCTGTGCCGAGCTGTGTGCTGGAGAGGAGCAAATAAAGATGAAACACTTTCCCAACAGAAGTTGGGCAGTGAACTTGTTTTGCTTCAAGTTCTTTCGATATGCTTATATCTCAGACTATGTTTGCAGGGAGAGAACATATTTTTCAGAATTTCAGACTGTTGAAGGTGCCATGTGAAAACGTGACCACTGACATGGAAGACAGCCTATCAGACAGGGGCAAGGAGAGAGAGGAGGGAAGGGTTTGGTATTTCAACGTGAAATTAAATTGAAGAGCTCTTCACTTACCTTTCCATAGAGGCTAAATCCCAGGTTTTGGCTTTCCAGTCTTCTAACACATCTGAAACACTCTTTTGTGCATGACATTACACCTCGTTTGGATACACACTCATTTCCAAGTCTGAGACTATGGTATACACATCTTAGTTGTGCAAGGTGCTTTTAAATGCCAATTAAATTAATATTTCCTTGTCTAAGCATTTGATTTATTTGTTTGCTCAGCATTTCTTACTGTATACCCCTTCACACACACAATTAAAATTCATGAGAAGGAATGAAAGAAAAGCAAAGGTTATTTGTTCAGGGTCCGTAGAAATAATACCCACAAGAGTTCTGTTTAAATTCATAAGAAAACATTTTTCAAAATTTCTTGGTTTATTTTCCCAAATAACAGATGTATTCCTCAGTCAGTAGAAAAACATAACCAAAGAGGTAGAAAAATGTGTTACTGCTGAAGTTTAACTCATTGATGCATCTCCTGTTTTTGTTACTGGCAACTGAATAAAGAGAAAACCCCAAAGTTTGTGCAAACCTTCAAATTCATGGTAATTCATGGATTTGTAGAATGCACTGGGTTGGAAGAGACTCTCAAAAGTCATCTTGTCCAAACCCCAGCAGTCAGCAGGGACATCTCCAACTAGATCAGGTTGCTCAAAGCCACATCAATGTGACCATGAATGTCTCCAGGTGTGGAGCCTCCACTATCTCCCTGGGTAACCTCTTCCAGCATTGCATCACCCTCATAGAAATAACCCCAACTTTTAATGTCCAAAATGCTGGACAGAGTCCAGTGGAGAGCCATGAGGATGACTGGGGCACTTGAGCACCTCCCCTATCAAGAGAGACTGAGAAACCTGAGGCTGTTTAATCTGGAGAGGAGAAGACTGAAAGGAGATCTGATCAATGTCTATTAAATATCTGAGGGGTGGGTGCCAAGTGGATGAGGTCAATCTCTTTTCAGTGATCAGCAGCAATAACACTAGGAACGATGGATACAGACTGGAACACAGAAGGTTTCACCTCAATATGAGAAGAAACTTCTTTATATTGAGGGTGATGGAGACCTGGAATAGGCTGTCCAGAGAGGTTGTGGAATTTCCTTCTCTGAAGACTTTCAAAACCCACCTGAATACATTCCTGTGCAGACTACCCTAGGGAATCCTGCCTTGGCAAAGAGATTGGACTTGATAATCTCTGGAGGTCCCTTCCAACCTCTAATATTCTGTGACTCTGTGATGCAGTGATCTACCCTTCTCTAGTTTAATTGATCTGAGATATTCAAGATTCCAGCACAGCAAGTAGTTGGAAGTTGTGGGCGAAGGTTAAGACAAGAAAGCCTTTAAAAAGCTAACGAGGTGCGGAGAAGTTCTAGTGAAAAAGAAAAAGAGGGAGCAGAGATACAGCCTGCATGTTAAAATAAATGGGGAAAAAACCAACCAACCAACCAACCAAAAAAAAAAAAACAAACCCCAAAATAAATCTGTAGCATTTTAAGAGACGTGAAAGAAGGTTAGCCAAAAACTGGAATACAAAAGGTTGAAATATGAAAAACAGAATAAACCATACATTTAACTGGGAAAGAAATACCTGTTGAAAATAGAAAGAGATACAGAAGGAAGAGACTGAGGTTATACCATGGTAACAAATCAGAAGGGGAAAAAGTGACCTAGGGACAAAAAACCAATTACCATCAGAAATGAATGTGTTGCCAAGGCTGCTGCTCAAATGAGATCATCTCTTTCTTGGTTTGTAAAGGAATGCCAGTATTAGCAGTAAGTTACATGGACAAATTATATGCAAGCTTCAAGGTGATTTTTTTGAATTACAGGACTTGCAAGGAGCTGCAGCAAGTTGATGTGCAAGGCTTATTAGCATTCAACAACCCCTCCATGAGCAACATTCTCTTTTGTATTGTGCATTCAAACTTTTACAGCTCCTGGAGTGATTTTATTCAGAAGGCTGGCTTGCTGTTTGTTTCATAGAATCATAGAATGGTAAGGTTGGAAGGGACCTCAAAGATCATCTCCTTCCAACCCCCTGCCATAGGCAGGGACACCTCCCACTAGTACAGCTCACTCAAGGCCTCATCCAACCTGGTCTTGAACACCTTCAGGGAGGGAGCAGCCACAGCCTCCCTGGGTAACCTGTTTCAGGGTTTTCTTCTTTTTTTTTTTTACTATTACTTTCAATGGACAAAAAAAAAAAAATTAAAAAGTAAATAACTCCTAGTCTAAACAAAAGTTAGCTAATTGTCTCCTTGGTAAGAGCTGCATGGACCTTATTTCNTCCAGTTCTGGGCCCCTCAATTTAAGAAGGACATTGAGGTGCCTGAGCGTGTCCAGAGAAGGGCAACGAGGCTGGGGAGAGGCCTCGAGCACAAGCCCTGTGAGGAGAGGCTGAGGGAGCTGGGATTGTTTAGCCTGGAGAAGAGGAGGCTCAGGGCAGACCTTCTTGCTGTCTGCAACTACCTGAAGTGTGGTTGTAGCCAGGAGGAGGTTGTTTTCTTCTCTCAGGCAACCAGCACCAGAACAAGAGGACACAGTCTCAAGCTGTGCCAGGGGAAGTTTAGGTTGGAGGTGAGGAGAAAGTTCTTCCCTGAGAGAGTCATTGGCTACTGGAATGGGCTGTCCAGGGAGGTGGTGGAGTCACCGTCCCTGGAGGTGTTCAAGGCAGGTTTGGACGTGGCACTTGGTGCCATGGTCTAGTCTTGAGGTCTGTGGTATCGGGTTGGACTTGACGACCTTTGAGGTCTCTTCCAACCTTGGTGATACTGTGATTCTTACATCTCTGTCAGACTGCAAATGAATATATTTGCTAGGGAAGAGTGTACTTGTATGAATAGAGGATTCTGGATATTTAAGAAAAAAATCTCTTACATAGGAGGTAATAACTGTTAATACAGGAGGCACTATTTACCTCCTTTGAAATGAAATTAAAATAAATTATTTTTGTCACTAACTTTTCAAAGCATGGAATTCAAGAATTCTTTTGGTCTTTTCCTTGCAAACACATGCAGACAAGAATGTGATAAAACACTGACAAGACGCAAGCCAATCATTTCACATCCTGTTGTATCTCTGAATGATACAATAATTCACAACTGATTAAATGTCAAATGAGTCCTACTGCTGCTTCAGCTATAAGTACCACAGATTTATAGAATATGGTCTTCAGCATTAGAGCATTCACTGAAAAAGAGAGGGATAAGGGAGTAAGGAGAGGATGCTTATTCCTTTTACTGAAACATCCAGTTCACTCTGAATAATGACCACATCATTAGCCAGTTTGCTAATTCATATTTTCAATATTCTGAGCCTGTGAAGTGATGCTGAGTATCAAGCCTCAGGAAACAGAATTATAAAATGGTTGGTTTGGAATGAACCTTAAAGATCATTTGGTTCCAACAACCCTGCCGTGCACAAGGACACCTCCCACTAGACCAGCTTGCTTGAGGCCTCATCCATCCTGGCCTTGTGGAGGGAACATTCACAACCTCCCTGGGCATCCTGTTCCAGTGTCTCACCACCCTTACTGTAAAGAATTTCTTCTTAATATCCAATCTAAATCTCCCTTCTTCCACCTTCAATCCATTTCCCTCTCATTCTATAACTACAAGCCTTTGTAAAAGTCCCCTTCTCATCCCTCTTGTAGGCTCCTTTCGGATACTGAAATGCTGCTCTTAAATCTCCCTGAAGCCTTCTCTTCTTCATACTGAACAGCCCCACCTCTTTCAGCCTGTCCCCACAGGGAAAGTGATATAGCCCTTTGATCATTCTCGTGCTGTTGCAGTTTGAGGGGTTCCAAGTTACCCCAGACTCCCTAAAAAACCTAACAAGACCAAGATCCACCTCAGGGGATGAATTGGTCACCCCCAGATATCATAATTATGTAATTCAAGCTCATAATCCTGCAAACACTTTAAAAGTAAAGAGCAAGGTCAATTTGCTCTCTTTTCTCCATGCCTTTTCAGCTCTCCAGAGGACTCTTATCTAGGTAACGATGTAGGAGTACCCTGTGGTAGGTTGTGACCTTCAAGGCCACCAGGCCACAGTGAATCCAGCTTGTTTGGGGCCTAATTGGAAGACAATACGGGATGGGAGAAAATGAGTACTGGTGCTTTCTGGTTTGCTTGGGAGGAAGATTTTTAAGGAATTCTCATTTATCCTGTATCTGTATTAGGTGTTAAGCATTCAGGTATGCCATATCTTTTCCTACACAGTTTTAAATACAACCTCTCTGTATTTTGAGTGTTATTACTTTACAGCCCTTTTTTCCTAATCTCAGTCTGTCGTGCTGTGAGAGTCTACATTGTCTCTCCCTTGTTCAAATCAACAAATCATGGAATCATAGAATGGTAAGGTTGGAAGGGACCTCAAGGATCATCTAGTTCCAACCCCCTGCCAGAGGCAGGGACACCTCCCACTAGTACAGCTCACTCAAGGCCTCCTCCAATCTGGCCTTGAACACCTACAGGGAGGGAGTAGCCACAACCTCCCTGGGCAACCTGTTCCAGTGCCTCACCACCCTCACTGGAAAGAACTTCCTCCTAACATCCAGTCTAAATCTCCCCTCTGCCAGTTTAAACCCATTGCCCCTTGTCCTGGCATTGCAAGACCTTGTAAATAACCCCTCCCCAGCCTTCCTGTAGGCCCCCTTCAGATACTGGAAGGCTACTATCAGGTCCTCTTGAAGCCTTCTCTTCTCCAGGCTGAAGAGCCCAAACTCTCTCAGCCTGCCCTCATAGCAGAGCTGCTCCAGCCCTCTGATCATCTTTGTGGCCCAATACACAGGAAGTTTTCCTGGGCAGCTGCACCTGGACACCAATCTAAAAAGCTGTACAAAAAGAGACATGAGCAATGCCTACCAAGACAAACACCTCCACCAGAGCAAGTCCACTGGAGCACCTCCACCAGAAGAATTCAACAACTCCAGAAGAAGAATTCCTGATGAACTCCACAGAAGAACATCACTGGGCCACACAAACATCTCTTTCTTCCCCTCAGTCTTCCACCGGTTGTAATATAATTCCTGTTCTTTTCCTTCCCTGTTCTTCTCTTTTTCTCCGATGTTCCCTCTCCCTCTCTCTCTCCCTCTGTTTTGTCCAACTTCATCCTTTAATAAATAGTTTTGTGGTGATGTCTGGTCTCGTTTGCACCTTAATTTCACAACACAAAAATCTAGAATAACAAATCTTGCTCATCTGGACAGAGATACTGTTAATCTCTGTTCTCTGGACCGTGACATGTTCTTTCAAACAAAAAGCTATAACACATGGTCTCCTCTGCACCCACTCCAGCAGTTCCACTTCCTTATTATTTTGGGGGCACCATATCTGGATACAATGCTCCAGGTGGGGTCCTACAAGAAGAGAGGAGCAAAATCACCTCTCTTGTCCTGCTGGTCACCTTCCTTTTGATGCAGCCTAGGACATGGTTGGCTTTCTGAACTGTTGGTGACCATTGTCAGCTAATTTTGAGTTTTTCATCAACTGACACCCCCATGTCCTTTTTTTTCCAGGCTACTCTCAAGCCACTCCTCACTCAGCCTGTATGTGCACTTGGAAATTCCCTGACCGACGTGTAGGACCCTGCACTCAGCCTTGTTTAACTTCATGAGGCTGGCATGGGCCTCTCAAACCTCTACTTCCCTCCAGCGTGTCAACCATTCTATACAGCTTGGTGTCAACTACAGACTTACTGAGGGTGCCTCAGCACCACTGTCCATGTTGCTAATAAACATACTAAACTGCACTGGTCCCAGTATTGACCCCTGAGTGACACCACTTGTCACTGGTCTCCATTTGGACATTCAGCCATTGACCATAACCCTCTGTGCACGCATCTGTGTCTGAACCCTAAGCCTGGATAGGACTGACTTTGTCTGATGAGTCTTCTGAGGTAGGCTGTAGATAAGCGCAGGTTTGATGAGGCTGTTGATCAGGTTTGGGCAGGGTTGATTTTGGCTGTGTTTCGATTTTGCACTTGCCCATGCTGATGACAAACTAATGCTTGTTATCAACCAAACCACTTGAACACTATCAGTTTAAAGATGGATTGTCTGTGGATTCTGTACCATCTTTAGATAGGCTGTGAAGATTATGGTCTGACAGAAATATCTATTTCACTCCTCAGGCAGATTCAATTCAGTTTAACTGGTATATCTTTGTCTTTAATTCCTGCTGCAATTCATTACCTCGAATCACAGGGTGTAATAACCTATTGTGCCAATTATACTTTTTTCATTTCCCTGCAATTCATCATTTTTATTTGATTTCAGGTGTAAAATGAAAAGTACCAACCAACAAAATTACTTAGGACCATAATGACCTTGTACGATGGAGCCATTCATCATCAGTACCAAACCTTGCTCTGCAAAGTCCTACAAATAGTTTCAATTAATAGCTTTACACAAACACTGCTGTAAAACATACGTTAAGCACTGTGCCTGACCCTGTGGTCTGATGAGTTTGAATTAGTATCTGTTGGAAGTGTTTTGTGTTACTCAGTCTGGATCAGAAGTATCACAGATTCAGCCCAGTCAGACCCACTTAAGAAAGTCTTGATCCCAAAATCTTTGTACAAAGAAATATCTCAGGCAATTTAGCAGGAATACAGCGAATAACTGGTTTCCAAACTAGAATACCAGCTAGAGTATACAGAGAGATAAGAAGAAACACTGAAAAGGATCAAAAGTTGACATCAGACATTAGATACTGCTTCACGATACTATTTTCATACATCTGTAGCTATTTGCAATTTACATTTGTTTATAAGGAAAGAGAGGCATCCTTAAGCAAAAGGAAAACTTTAATTCATTAAATCATGGAATTGTTTAGGTAGGAAAAAAACTTTCAAGATTTGTAGAATCATAGAAGGGTTTGAATTAGAGGGGACCGTAAAGATCAACTAGTTCCAGCCCCTCTGTCATGAGCCAGGACACCTTCCACTAGATCAGGTTGTTCAAACCCTCATCCAACTTGGCCTTGAACACCTCCTGGGGGGACATCCACAACCTTTCTGGGCAGCTTGATTCAGCATCTCACCAGCCTCAGTGCAAAGAATATCTTTCAAATATGCAGTCTAAATCTACCCTCCTGATTTCTAGATCAACACATGGCAAATGAATTCAAATTTTGCAACTTTCCTTTCTATCATCTTCCACCTGTACTGAAAGACACTAGACCAAACAAGGTATATTTGGTTGTCATAATTTCATATGATGGCCACAGATTTACATTGTGGTTGATTTAACTTATTTTATTTTGGTTTTAAGCTGTTCTGTCTCTTTTCAGTGATATAAATGAGCACAATCTCAGTGCGAGCACTGCGCTGCATAACAATCAGGTTACACAGGGAACTATTAAACTTGGTCAGGATTATTTTCAAAGAAAACAAAAAGAAACTTCTCACAAAGGTTAATTGGTGACCTATCAGAGAGAGTAAAAGTGTGATAAGGCAGGTTGGAACTGGATGATCTTTAAGATCCTTTCCAATCCAAACAAGCTTAGGAATCTGTAAATCTATGGAAGGATGAGGAGAGTGGCTCAGATGAACAGTCAGTGGCACAACCAGATTTTCCACCTCCAGGTATTTGAATAATTTAATAGCATGAATCTTTATCATAGAATCATAAAATGGTAAGGTTGGAAGGGACCTCAAGGATCATCTAGTTCCAACCTCCTGCCATAGGCAGGGACACCTCCCACTAGTACAGGTTACTCAAGGCCTCATCCAATCTGGCCTTGAACACATCCAGGGAGGGAGCATCCACAACCTCCCTGGGCAACCTGTTCCAGTGCCTCACCACCCTTACTGTAAAGAACTTCCTCCTAACATCCAGTCTAAATCTCCCCTCTGCCAGTTTAAGCCCATTGCCCCTTGTCCTGTCATTGCAGGACCTTGTAAATAATCCTTCCCCAGCCTTCCTGTAGGCCCCCTTCAGATACTGGAAGGCTACTATCAGGTCCCCTCGAAGCCTTCTCTTCTCCAGGCTGAAGAGCCCCAACTCTCTCAGCCTGTCCTCATAGGAGAGCTGCTCCAGCCCTCTGATCATCTTTGTGGCCCTCCTCTGGACCCGCTCCAACACTTCCATGTCCTTCCTGTGCTGAGGGCTCCAGAACTGCACACAGTACTCCAGGTGGGGTCTGACAAGAGCAGAGTAAAGGGGCAGAATCCCCTCCCTTGCCCTGCTGGCCACGCTGCTCTTGACGCAGTCCAGAACTCGGTTACTGTCTGGGCTGCATGTGCACACTGCAGGTTCATGTTGAGCTTTTCATCAACCCAAAGTCCTTTTCCTCAGGGCTGCTCTCCAGCCATTCACCACTCAGCCTGGATTTGTGCTTGGGATTGTGCCTACCCAGGTGCAGGACCTTACACTTGGCCTTGTTGAATTTCATGAGGTTGGCCTGGGCCCACCTCTCCAGCCTGTCTAGGTCCCTCTGGATGGATCCCTGCCCTCTAGCAAGTCGACTGTGCCACACAGCTTGGTGTCATCTGCAAACTTGCTGAGGGTGCACTGATTCCTCTGTCCATATTGCTGACATACGTCTAAAGAGAGAGTACTAACCATGAAGTAGTTCCTTATTCTAGGCTATACTACACACTTTCTTGAAGGAAATAAAACATCAAGAGCTAACTCAACACCCTAGAGGTGTTCAAGAAATGTGTGTACATGGCACTTTAGAATGTGGTGTTAGGTCAATAGTTGGACATGATGATCTTACAGGTCTTTTTCAAGCAAAACAATTCTGTGATTCTAATTATTCTATTCCATTACAAAGGGTAGCCAAGTAAAGAGATTTTGCCATATATAAATGCAACTCTCATCTTCTGATCAGTCCCAGTAACTCCTAATACTGTGATGAGCTATTCATATAATCTGTGAGGCTAGATTTACACTGGATATTAGAAAGAAATTCTTTCCAATGAGTGTGGTGAAACACCAAAATGAATTGCACAGAAAGGTCAGGGATGCCCTCTCCCTGAAGGGCCAGGTTGGATGAGGTCTTGAGCAATGTGGTCTAGAGGAAGGTGTCTCTGCACAAGGCAGTGTGGTTGGAACTAGGTGATTTTTAAGGTCTCTTCCAACCCACATCATTCTGTGAATGTATGAGTCTATGATTTCTAACAGATATCTATTAAAAAAAAAAAGCAATAATGTTCTGAAGGTTGCACTCTTACCCTGTAGTAGGCAAACCCATTCTATTGGTATGCAGGCTGTGCTAGAAAGGCAGTTTTGTGCCTTGAGATTGTTTCTAACATGCCTGTTCCCATCACTGTGACTGAAACGAGTAGTTTAGCTTTTGGCCCACACGACCTTTAGGTCAGCACATCACAGTTTGCAAAGCACGATGCACCTGCCAGAGCCTGTAATACCAATATCTCCTGCATCAGCATTTCACTCATCAGCATTGCTTATCCTCCTGTGTTCTCACTCTAAGTATTTTTTGGTTTTATGCATGTGCTTACATCACAGACTCCATGAAGGAAGGTTCACAGAATCACAGACTCAGAGAATGGTAGGGGTAGGGAGGGAAATAAATAACCAAGAGATGTGATGCAGGTTGTTTGGATTTTATCAAAAAAAATGGGGGAAGAAAACCAGCCATCCAATCAAATAAAAGGATCATCAAAGTTGGATATTCCTTTACTTACAGTCAAATGCAAGGCAAGTAGGCTGACATGATGTTCCTTCTCTTTTGGCTGGACAGCATTAGCTCTGGAGTTAACTAACCGAAGGTTTACTTTCAGACAATAATTCAAGCAACTTGTATGTGTTATAAAAGTCCCCATGATATTGTATATTGTGTATATTGTATACACCCTGTATATTGTGATATACCCTGTGCTTTTCTGAGATCTCTGAAACTATGGAAGACTAGCACTGGAGTGTCTCTGCTGACCAGACAATGCAAAAGTAGGCACTGGAATCCCAGTGCAGGTTTGTTGGCTGACTGAGGCTGGTTGGCAGGAAAGCAGAATGCATCTTCAGTCTTGTCACTCGTGAATAAGACAGGTTTAAACTCTTCATCTGAATCTGAGGGGCAAAAGGACAAAGGCACTTACAGAATGAAGTGTTTTCTTCAATATAGATCCCACCATAAGGGGGCCCTACAGGAAAGCTAGGGAGGCACATTTTACAAGGGCTTGTAGTGATAGGATGAGGGGCAATGGATTGAAGTGGGAAGATGTTCATACAGAAAAAACAAGGATCAGAACATCAGAGTTGTTTGATCAAGACAGTTCCTAGCTACTGCCACAGAGTGGTATAGTTAAGTTGTCGCACGAATATTTCACATTCAAAGGAAGTATTGCTCAGATTATCTTCTTCCTCATCATAGAATCATAGAATGACTTGAATTGGAAGGGACCTTAAAGATCATCTAGTTCCAATCCCCCTGGCATTGTTGAGGACTCCTTCCACTGGATCAGAATTCTGATGGCCTCATCCAACATGCCCTTGAACACCTTCAGGGAGGGGACATCCATGACCTTTCTGGGCAACCTGTTCCAGTATTTCATCACTCTCACTGTAAAGAATTTCTTCCTAATATCCATCCAAATCTGCACTCCTCCGATTTAAATCCATTCCACCATATTCTGGGTTGATGAAAAGCTCAACATGAGCCTGCAGTGTGCACATGCAGCCCAGACAGTAACTGAGTCCTGGGCTGCATCAAGAGCAGCGTGGCCAGCAGGGCAAGGGAGGGGATTCTGCCCCTTTACTCTGCTCTTGTCAGACCCCACCTGGAGTACTGTGTGCAGTTCTGGAGCTCTCAGCACAGGAAGGACATGGAAGTGTTGGAGTGGGTCCAGAGGAGGGTCACAAAGATGATAAGAGGGCTGGAGCAGCTCTCCTATGAGGACAGGCTACAAGAGTTGGGGCTCTTCAACCTGGAGAAGAGGAGGCTTCAAGGGGACCTGGTAGTAGCCTTCCAGTATCTGAAGGGGGTCTACAGGAAGGTTGGGGAAGGATTATTTACAAGGTCCTGCAACGAAAGGACAAGGGGCAAAGGGCTTAAACTGGCAGAGGGGAGATTTAGACTGGATGTTAGGAGGAAGTTCTTTACAGTAAGGGTGGTGAGGCACTGGAACAGGTTGCCCAGGGAGGTCGTGGATGCTCCCTCCCTGGAGGTGTTCAAGGCCAGATTGGATGAGGCCTTGAGTGAACTGTACTAGTGGGAGGTGTCCCTGCCTATGTCAGGGGGTTGGAACTAGATGATCCTTGAGGTCCCTTCCAACCTTACCATTCTATGATTCTATGATTCTATCACTACAAGCTCTATAGATATCTATGAGTTATTTTGCTTTTCTGCAGAACCGATGTGACCAAAACTAATGTGGATTTTTTTCCCTGGAGAGTCTAACAAGGCATGAACTCCTCCTGTGTAGTGGATGCTGTTACATCTTCTGGTCATTATCACAACCACAGGACAAACAGCTTTTATGTGTTCATAACCTGCATGATTAGGAATTCAGATAGAGATATCTAAAAATCAACAAAGGATAAACAAAGAGATAGATGACTCTGTGTCTAGTTTAATTTCAAAACAAATGTGCCAACTTAACATCGTCTGCCTAAGTTTTGATTAAGCACTGGGTACCTGATGTTTTCCTCAGCCTGTCCTCTAGCAGTAGGAGATAAAGTCCTCAGGTTAACTCTCCATGTTAGGAGAGCTTAAAGTTTTTAGTGTGTGGTTTGTTTTAAAGGCAAATGATCCAGATGTCTGAATGTGTCTAAACTCATGAAGGCCTGGCAGTTCTAAAAGACCCCAAGGGCAACCCTTCCTTCACTTGACAGAAGTAGACTGATTATCATTGAGGCCAAACACATTCCTGATGCTTGTAAGCAGCAAATTAAAGCAAAAGACATTGACAGGTGATTAATCAACATTGAAAGCAGTAGTGATTATAGGAAGGTAAGGCTGAAATCCAGATAGACATCCAGGGCTATCACCACTTCTACTACACAAAAGTCTGTTGTGTGTTTTCTTCTCATAACCCAGTCCACAGTTGCCAGATAAGCTTTCCATATCTTCAGTCACCCAAAGAGGCCTTCTTTGCACACAGGACAAAGTTTGATTTACTTTTCCTTCAATTTGGAAGACCAATTGAGGTCTCACCTTGGTTTTAAAAATGTGTCATTGAAGATAAGCTATGAGTATTCTATGAGATGTGCTTTGGGTGACCCTGCTTCATCAGGGAGTTTGAACTAGATGATCACAGAATCACAGAAATATTCCAGTTGGAAAAGACCCTCAGGATCACCAAGTCCAACTGATATCCCTCCTCTACAAGGTTCACCCTGAACCATATCCCCAGCCACCACATCCAAATGCCTTTTAAACACATCCAGGATTGCTGACTCAACCACCTCCTTGGTTTGACCACTCTTACTGGGAAAACATTTTTCCTAATGTCCAGTCTAAACCTACCCAATCACAGCTTGAGGCCATTCCCACTTGCTCTATCACTATTTACCACTGAGAAGAGACCAGCAACTGCCTCTCCACAATGTCTGTCCAGGTACCTGTAGACAGCAATGAGGTCTGCCCTCAGCCTCCTCTTTTTCACACTAACCATCCCCAGCTCCTTCAGTTGCTCTTCATAAGATTCATTCTTCAGGCCCTTCCCCAGTTTCGTTGCCCTCCTCTGCACTCATTCCAGCACCTCCACATCTCTCTTGTAATGAAGTGCCCAAATCTGAACACAATACTTGAGATGTGGCCTCATCAGAGCTGAGTACAAGTGGACAATCACCTCCCTCTTTCTGCTTCAGCACAACATTTCTAATACAAGCCAGGATGCCGTCTTTGCCGTCTGGGCACATCTGGGCATCTTTCTTTGCCACCTGGGCACACTGCTGGCTCATATTGAGTTGCTTGTCAGTTACAGTCCACAGGTCCCTTTCTGCCAGACAGCTTTCCAGCCACATTTCCCCAAGCCTGTAACGTTGCTTGAGGTTGTTGTGACCCAAGTGCAGGACCTGGAATTTGGCTTTATTGAAGCTTGTCCCATTAACATTGGTCCACAGATCAAATCTATCCATGTCCTTCTGTGGAGCTTCCCTACCCTTGTGCAGATCAACACTTTAATCTAACTCAATGTCATCTGCAAACTTACGTATGACACACTCCGTATCTTTATCAAGGGCATCAATAAAGATGTTAAACAGAAGGGTCCTTCCAACTCCCACCATGCTGGGATTCTGTGAAGAACAGACATGATAATTACATCGAAATAAACTTGCAATAAGCTGATCTACCTTTTTTATGTTAGGTTGAATAAAACAACATGGAATCGTTCATAAAAACCCTTACCTAGCTATCCAGAGAGAATGAACAGTCCATCTGAAATATGTCTTTCACTGTTATCCTAAGACACAGACCTTTCTGCCATTGCTTTAGGATGATGTATAACATACCTTTAAGGCATTTGTTCAGCAGAAGGACATTCCCCTTCTCCTACCCTAACACTCTCGTTTCATGAAAATGATGAACTTGCACCACAGGATGAAATGTGCCTGTGTTTTATTTGCTGTTTTTCTGTCCCCACCATACTATTATCTCATTGATAAATTCTACAAGAGGGTGAACTTGCATATCATATCCATGTGTATGTGTGTGTAAAATCTTATTTAATGGAATAAAATATCTTCAGCCAAATGCCTGTGTCCTACAGTGCTTGAGTTGAAACCTTCTAGCCAAGATGTCACTTTCTGCCCTCGTTTTGCTGCAGACAACTGACAGCAGCAAATGTTTCACTAATTAATTTCAGCAAACATCAGTAATGTTTCTAGTAGAGAAAAAGAGTCCAATCTACACCATCTAAGCAAGTACATTCCATCAGCATTAAGATTCATTAATAAAAATTAGATTAGCAGTCTCATAAAGTGAGAAGTTCTCATATATATCCAACAGCTACTATTCATACCTCCTTTATTGCATATCTGAAAGACAAAATGTTTGCAAGCATAGAGTATTCAGAGTTCCAATTCTATTTGTTTTCTCATATGGGTACCTATTTGTTTGTAGTACATAAAACTAAAGGGTGTTGGGCCATTGATGAACCTTCTGGATACTAATGAAAGACAAACTAGGGAAGTAGTAAAAGAACAGATTTGCATCTGTAAGCAAAGAGAGGCTCGTAGCACACAAGATCTTCCAGTGTTTGACATAAATAACTGAAAACCACCATAATTGTTCTGTACTATCAATATATTTCCTTCTTAGAACTGAACATCTGTGACTCATGGAGGCTAGTGCTGTGGAAGGCATGACCTGATAAACTGGTGGAAACAATTTAGGCTTTTGAAAGAAAAGGCTCTCAGAAAACCTCCTGATTTGCATGTTGAGGGCAGCACCAGGGCAGGGATGGGAGGCGTAGTAACAGGAGCAGTACATGACTGGGGAGAAGGTGTGATAATTTTAAAGGCTTAAGTCTATGCCAAGCTTTAAAAAAAGAGGCAGCAGGAGGGGGAAGTGGAAAGAAGATGAGTTTTAATAACTTTTGCTTTATATTCGTACAATGAAGCTGTTCGGAAACAGCCAGTTGGAGAAAGTCACTGTCTACCCTGAAAGTGGGTTACAGTAATTTCAGCATGAGAGGACAGGGAAAGGAAGAGTAAGAGACAGAAGTAGGGAAGGCAGGCACCAACATATCTGTATTCTGTTTTCAAACCTGCTACTGGCAACTCTGCTGTGGCTTCTAACTCTGTATTGCCTCTATGAGACTGAGCTGCCTGCTTGTCTGTGTCCTCTGCTGATCCCACTCCTGTCCCTTGCACATAGTCTAGAATACTTCCTCTGTTCATAGGTCCTAAGTCCTCCTCAGAGTGAAGATTGGGCCAGGATGTACAGCAAGATGTTCATTCTAGGTACTAACCTGACATTTGCAGGTAGATAGACTTTAAAGGTGCTTTAGACATGACTGGTTGCCTGCATAGGTGTGTGTATGTACAAACATACTGCAAATATGGAGATGCTGTCACAGCACTAAAGAGTGAAAATTCAGATAGAAAATAATTTTTAAAGCCCTGGATGAGACTAAAAAGGGGACTTCTAATAGTTCTAAAAACCTTTCTTACTCTGAAGAAAATGCATTTTTGCTGGCATCTTGTTCCTTAGAAGACCAAAACAAATCCAGATGAACTACTGGCACTGCAGATAACATTAATAAGGATGTGATTCAAGTGAGAAGGGGATTATCATTGTAGTTTCAATTCTGACTTTGGTGTTTGTCTTTATCACATCAGGAAATAGTGTTTTGAAATGACTGTTAGCAATTTTACCCTGGTTTTAAGGACATTTTATCCAGTTCAACTGTCTGAGGTAGGGCTCTGATCTGAAAGAGAGGTAAGAAGAGAAACACATTAAAAGGGGAGAAAGAACTAGCAGGACCATAACCATAAATAAACACGTTGTTAGAAGTGCAGTCACTGTTCCAACATGCCATCAGGAGGAGGCCCTAGCACATTCTGGAGACATGAAGTTTCTTGTTCTGCCATGGGACACTGAAGGATCAGCACAGACTTTGGTTTCTGATCTTATTAGGCCTCATGCTCATCAGATGCATCTCTCACTTAATAGAGTTTGTCTGTAACACAGCCTAAAAGGACTATTATTAAAAGATTAGGCTGCCTCCATCCTCTTGCTTAATTAATTTTTCAGTGTGGAAGGAAACTCCACAGTCCCCAGTCTGTCACTGTGATGCAGTCTATTACAGTATCTGATCACAAGCAGAGCAGACAGCCTCCGTGGACATCTGTGGCTGAGAAAATCATTTGGTGGCCAGTTCAAGATGAGCCAAGCCCAGATTCTTCCTAACTTGGAAGTGGCAACTTGGGGAAAGCTGGAGGCTGCTGCGAAGGTGCTGCTCTTGAAGGCGGTTGAGAACAGCATCATCTTAAAGCAGCAGGGAGTATTCCTGTGGATTTTGTGTTGAATTATGCAGTTTTCTCCCATCTTTTTCACATCCCTACAGCAATATGAATCAATATGAAACCTCTAATCTGAAGTCTCTACCTTTACTCCAAGTTAATGCTATTCACCAGCACCTTCTGTGACAAGTCTCTTGATCTCATTTTTAACTCTTCACAGAATCCCAGCATTGTAGGGGGTGGAAGGGATCATCCAGTCCAACTGCCCTAGAGACCAAAGTTTTCCCTAGTTGATGACCCAAAGGGATCTAGGTCCAGGATAGGCTTTGGATGGGAGTTGAAAGGATTCTGAGTGCTTTGAAGTGACATGTACCTACATCTTAAATCTGTATCTACATTAGAAAGGCCTTATTAATAATAAAGCCTGTGCACCAAGCTAGTCAGGAAAGAGAGACAGCCACATACTGAACGTTGATGCTACAAGATAAAAAAACAACCAGTTTGTTCTGGAGAAAGGTCGTGTACTAAGACATTCCTTTTACAGAATATGAACAATAATTGCTATGAACTTTTCACTGGAATCTTTTAAAGGAATCTTTAGCCTGGAAAAAAAAAAAAATTAATGATGGATTCTTGCATTAGCGGTGAGACAGGAACCTATTGCCCATAGAGGTTTTGGATGCCCCTCCCTGGAGTTGTTCAAGGCCAGGCTGGATGAGGTATTGAGCAGCAAGGTCTAGTGGAAGGTGTCCCAGCACCATGCCAGGTGGGTTGGAACTAGATGATTTTTAAGATCCTCTCCAATCCAAACTGTTCTATGAATCTATGAAACAAAGCAAGAGCATAGGCAGGAATGAATGAGGCACTGCATGCTCTCAGACAGCCAACGGACCCATAGTAAGGGTGTTCATTTGTGACTCAGATAACATCATCCAACTTTTTGTCTGTCTCTTGTGAGCTCGGTTGTGGAGTTGAGAACTGAGGTGCACTCCTGCAGAAAGCCAGCTCGTCAATAACCATCCAACTGTGTGGAGAATTATGTCAGAGCATCACATTTACTTAAAAAGAAGGTAGCCTGCAGTAGCTAGCTTGCTAAAACAACAAGATTAGGCTTATATTTTTGCTAGATAAAAGGACACTTTTCATGTTGATCAGGAACACCTCTGTGTTTATACTGATACAGATCTCTTTTGTCCCTCATGTGACTCTAATGAAAGGCATTTCAGAATTTATTACCACATCCACTGCTGAAATGTGTTTTAAATTAGAGATGTTCCAGCGCTGAAGGCTTAAAGGTAATTCAGACAGCTATGGAACCTCTACAGACCTGTCAGTCTCTCTGTTTAACATCTGCTCCAGTAAATCCCAATCAGATGCTGTTTCACCAAGCCCACAGTAAAACCTATCAACTTCAAACAAATATCATTCCAAACCACCTCCTGTTAAGGACAGACATGCATGAACGTGGATATAGTCATAAGAAACTAAGATATTTAAACTAAGCAGTGCTCACTGTGACAGAATTGCTGTCTACAAGAGTTGAGGGCCTCAATTTCTGAGCCACTCTTTTTTTTTTTTTTTTTTTTTTTTTTAAGTTTCCAAAAGAGGATGACAATTAAATACAGAATTTTCCTCACCATAGGCAATTAGAAATTAATCACCTGGTAAGACACTGCAACAGGTTGCCCATGGAGGCTGTCGAAGCCCCCTCCCTGAGGGTGTTCAAGGCCAGGCTGGGTGAGGTCTTGCGCAGCCTGCTCTAGCGGAAGGTGCCCCTGGCTGCGGCAGGGCAGTTGGAACTAGGTGGTATTTCAGGTCTCTTCCAACCCAAATCATTCTCTGATTCTGTGATCTTAACTAAGAATTCTTGGAAGTAACCTGGGTACTGATTTTAAGACTAAGTTTAATTTGATTTTGACACTGATTTCCAAAATGTAGATGCTGCTCATCTATGGAGTTTCCATCCGCTTCCAACTGCTGTCATCAGTAGTTATTGTAAGGTTCAGAGAAAACTCAGAATGGGAAAAAGAACTTGCTACTGTTACCAACAGTACTTTTATCAACACTGCTTTTTACTCATGTGTAATACCAGGAAGATTAATTCATGTCCATACTTCAGCATTTCCGTAGGTATGACCAAAACAAACCCTCAAAATGAGGTTGTGAAAGATTCCAACTATCAAAATGTAAATATAGGTCTTGTCAGACCCCACCTGGAGTACTGTGTGCAGTTCTGGAACCCTCAGCACAGGAAGGACCTGTGGAGTGGGTCCAGAGGAGGGCCACAAAAATGATCAAAGGGCTGGAGCAGCTCTCCTATGAGGACAGGCTGAGAGAGTTGGGGTGCTTCAGCCTGGAGAAGAGAAGGCTTCAAGGGGACCTGACAGTAGCCTTCTAGTATCTGAAGGGGGCCTACAGGAAGGCTGGGGAGGGACTATTTGCAAGGTCTTGCAACGACAGGACAAGGGGCAATGGGTTTAAACTGGCAGAAGGGGAGATTTAGACTGGATGTTAGGAGGAAGTTCTTTGCAGTGAGGGTGGTGAGGCACTGGCACAGGTTGCCCAGGGAGGTCATGGCTGCTCCCTCTCTGGAGGTGTTCAAGGCCAGGTTGGACAAGGGCTTGAGTGAGCTGTACTAGTGGGAGGTGTCCCTGCCTATGTCAGGGTGTTGGAACTAGATGATCCTTGAGGTCCCTTCCAACCTTACCATTCTATGATTCTATGATTCTAAAGCAATATTCTGCCTACCACAAAAGATCAGCCTACGTAAATCTCTTGCAGATTATTCCTTTGATATGTATAGAGGCACTAAGCAAAACGGTGGAGTAGAAAGGGACTTCTGGAGATTTTCTAGTCCCAAACACATGCTTGCTCTCTCAAAACCAGGGGATTTGTCATGATAAGGAATGTGTAGTGGGTGCAACGTTTTTATTATTGTAGAATAGTAGAAAAATAGTAGAAAAGTAGAAAAACAGTAGAAAAACCTTCTTCTAAGTTAAACTTAAGAAAAAAAAATCTTTTTATCATTTCTGGTCAGATGGTATAAGAGTTTCATAGAATCATAGAATGGTTTTGTAGAATCCTAGAATGGGTTGGGTTGGAAAGGACCTTAAAGATCATCCAGTTCCAAGTCCCCTGCCATGTGCAGGAACATCTTCCACTAGAGAAAGTTGCTCAAGGCCTCATCCAGCCTGGCCTTGGACACCTCCAGGGAGGGGACATCCACTACATCCCTGGACAACCTATTCTAGTGCCTCACTGTCAAGAGTTCTTTCTAATCTCCAATCTAACTATCTCCCCTTCCAGTTTCAATCCTGTCCCTTTCACTACAAGCCCTTGTAAAAAATCCCTCCCCAGCTTTCGTGTGGGTCCCTTTCAGGTACCATTTTGCTTTTTTTTCTCCTAAATGAAACCACCACATTCATCAGATGTCTGCAGACTGACTTCCTGGTTAGGTTTCAGAGTTCTGGTCCTGATTAGTGTGCTCTGAGTAGAAGTAATAGATTTAGTAATAAAAAAGGCATATTCGAAGAGAGGCAATGCCAGAATGGCCACAATGTGGGCAACATAATGCATTGGAGAGTTATAGCAATTAGATAAACAAAATTGTTAGCTGATAACAAACAGATTCTGCTTTAATTGCTTTAACAACAAAATTGTTAGCTGATAACAAACAGATTCTGCTTTAATTGCTTTAACAGATAAAACCACTCTTCTGTCAAATTAAACTTTGGAAAATGAGTCCATCAGTCCTTTTAAAATACTGTCTGCTAAGAGTTCATCTTCCAAACATCCCAAAAATAACCACTAAAAGCTTCCAGTTATGCTTGAACTAACAAGCCACTATATATGATCCACAAATTTGACATAATATGAATTAACCATATAATGATGGGGGAGGGGAAAGAGAAGGAAATAAAGTTTTAGATACGTGGATTAGGCATCCAAAGAAAGAGGTTAATTCCCCTGGGCTTCTTTCGTTATAAGGAAAACAGGAACCAATGCTACCCCTTTTTAGCAGAAGTCGATGCTTTGGCTGGTGTGGCATCTCAATCTAGCACCTTCAAACCAAACAGCACAGAAACCCCTAAGATTTACAAAGATCACTAGCAATGATAATTTCAGATCACTATTTCTTACAAGGAGATATCAAGGGGATTACGGCAAATAGTTTTCCTATAGCCTTCCATTTTTCTGCTTTGTGTTATTTCAGAAGGGGACACTGAAACCCCAGCAAAACCTAATTTGTTTCTTTTTCCCTCAAATGACAAAAACATCAGAAGATGTTATCATTATTGTTACTATAGGAGTTTGTAATGATCAGGCTAGTGGAAGGAGACTGCAAGTGTTTGTTGCATGGCATTTGCACAATTGTCCATTCCAACCAATGAACCAAAGCTGTTCATTGTATGAAGTGATCACCACTGATGAAGAGTCACTGATGATTAATGCCTAGATATTAAACCTACACTTCATCCTAATGTATTTCTTCTGGAAGCCTGCACCCGATAGTAACCAACAAGTTATTTGATCAATGAACTGATGTTAATGGTCTGAGTTTCAACGAGGCCAAATGCCAGGTCCTGCACTTGGGTCACAGTAATTCCAAGCAACAGGTTTGAGGAAGTGTGGCTGGAAAGCTGTCTGGCAGAAAGGGACCTGGGGGTTCTAATCAAGAAGCAGCTGAATGTAAGCCAGCAGTGTGCCCAGGTGGCAAAGAAAGATGCCCAGATGTGCCCAGATGGCAAAGATGGTATCCTGGCTTGTACTAGAAATGTTGTGCCGAAGCAGAAAGAGGGAGGTGATTGTCCCCTTGTACTCAGCTCTGGTGAGGCCACATCTCAAGTATTGTGTTCAGATTTGGGCATTTCATTACAAGAGAGATGTGGAGGTGTTGGAGTGAGTGCAGAGGAGGGCAACAAAGCTGGGGAAGGGTCTGGAGAATGAATCTTATGAAGAGCAACTGAAGGAGCTGGGGATGGTTAGTGTGAAAAAGAGGAGGTTGAGGGCAGACCTCATTGTTGTCTACAGCTACCTGGGCAGACATTGTGGAGAGGCTGTTGCTGGTCTCTTCTCAGTGGTAAATAGTGATAGAGCAAGTGGGAATGGCCTCAAGCTGTGATTGGGTAGGTTTAGACTGGACATTAGGAAAAATGTTTTCACAGTAAGAGTGGTCAGACCAAGGAGGTGGTTGAGTCAGCAATCCTGGATGTGTTTAAAAGGCATTTGGATGTGGTGGCTGGGGATATGGTTCAGGGTGAACCTTGTAGAGGAGGGATATCAGTTGGACTTTGTGATCCTGGGAGTCTTTTCCAACTGGAATATTTCTGTGATTCTGTGATTCCATAATGGTTCAAAAAAAAAAAAAAAAAAATTTAAGCTCTTTGACTGGCCCAAACCTTCTTTACCTGCACAGACAGCACATGAGTCTCCCCAAAGTCTAAGAACATAGATGGCAGCTGGTCAGGAAAACACAGTCTTCCAAACTTAAATAACTGCCTCAACTTCTCCCTACAGGAGAATAAAATAAGGAAATAAAAATCAGAAAATAATGAAAAGTGAAAGATGTTACATTTTCTAGGTTTTGAATAGGTGTTTTGAGAGTATTTAAAAGTATTGTTCTCGTATTTTGAAAAAAGCTTGGGTTAAAAAACTCACATGAAAGAAATATTTAAAAGTCATGTTGAGGAGAGAGTGAAAAAGAAATAGAAATAATCCTCTGAGAAACTGTGGAGGAAAGGAAAGTGGTCTTAAAAATAAAAATAGAGTTCCCTTCCAATACACATCAAAAGAAAAAGACAACTAGGGAAGACATGAGCTGTAAACAACTCCTAGCAGGGAGTCAGAGGTTCACAAAGATTCATCTTTCTACAGGCAGAAGATAAGAAACAAGCTGAGAAACTCAAGCATAGTAAACCGTTGGATTAGAAAAGCATTCATTCCTGTGCCTGCTCTGGAGGAGAAAAGGGATGAAACAGCAAATGAAGACAGAGCACCAAACCACAGGGACGCCTGAATATAGAAAGCCTGCAACATAACAGTCATTTCTCATCATGAAGTCCAGATCAGTTTAGAAAGAGTATGAAAGCTTTGCCGTAGAAACTGATGGACATTTTATGGCACAGCACAAAGGGAAACAGAATTTAATCTAGTCACATCATCATGTTTTCATTTGGGTTTTCCGGGGAGTCAAAACAGCATGTTTTAACAATTTCGATTTTGGGGTATTTACACACTTCCACGTGGGAATTGGAGTGTAGACTAAGACTACAAACATGATGGCTTGGGAGTTACCTGCCCCCTCACTCTATGAAAAGCACTCAGACTAGACTCAGCTGGCTGGAAGTTAAGGACTGAAGTTACGTTTACAGCTCAGCACAATGTACAAGCAGAGATATACACTACAGACAGGAATAGTTACAGAAATAGACAAGTTAAAGGGAATACAGAAACACAACTCCCCTCCCAGAAATCAGAGACCCCAGGAGGGGATCCCAACCACCTTCCACCCTCTTTCCACTCCTCTACCTTACCCCAGGGTCTGCTTGACATACAAGGTGAGTTTGGAGCATTGGCAAGGGGGAGTTAGAAGCAGAGCGTTAAAAGCAGAGTGGTTAGTTGGGTTACACAGGAGAAAGTTGATGACACACAGCTCCCAGAGAGTGAAACAGACTCTCTATGTTATTTATGTTTGTGTTCTTGTTTTTATACATCTCAGCAAGCCTGTAAGTGAAGTAGACAACACCATTGTTTTTACAGCCTATAATGTAATTTTTTTCATTAAAATACTCCAATTAGCCTCAAAGCAGCACAAAACATTAAAGTGAATTTGGGCACAGAGTGAAGTGAGTAGAGGACTCAAAGCTGACAAAGGTGACTAAGAGTGAGTTCCTAGAATGAGCACTTCCTAACAGCTATTTTGGATAGGGATAACTAGCAAAGGAAAGAAAAATCTGGGAAAAATTGCCAGTGAATCACATTCCTTTTTTTTTTTTTTTTATTGTTTGCTTAATGAAAAATAAAAGCACCTCTCCCTGTTCTTGAGCACCCCACAAAATGCCAACATGCTGCCAAACTTCTTTCCTTAGCAATAAGATTTATGAGCCTTTTGGACTGAAGAGAATATGAGGATAATGGGACTTTGAGAGGAACCTGGTCTAGTAGAAAGTGTCCCTGTCTATGGCAAGGGGGGTGGAAATAGATGAGCTTTAAGGTCTCTTCCAACCTAAACCATTCTGTGATAATGGACAAAATTCAAAACATCTCTCTTTTAAGATAAGAGGGTTTGTGGAATGATATTACATTCAGAGAAAGGTGAAGATAAAAGAACAAAACTGTTTAAAAAAGTTATTGGAACTAACATAGAAATTTCCCTTTTTCATCTTAGTCACAGCACTGAGAGAAAACAAACATCCCCCCACAACACTACTAAGCAAAGTGACACATACCAGGAACTTATTTCTCATGCTGGGGACATTAAATTAGGCAGCAAACATAACCAGTGGTCAAATGGACTGCACTGTGTTCTGAAAAGCTTTTATGCTTTCATCAGGAAAATCACATTTTAAGGAAGGCAGCCACAAAGTTATTCACAAAAGTGCAACTAGAAGAGAAAAAAGTGCCAAAAACGGGTTTAAAGCCCCCAAATTCTGTATCCTAAGAAGAAGAGAAGCAGATAAGTTTGCTTAGTGAGACATTACAGACTGTTCCTGTGACAGCCCATTTTCCTTTTTTTTTTTCCTTTCAGAAGAGCAAGAATGACACTGTGAAAAGAACAGCAGTGGAATTTAAAGCCAAGAAAAGAGAACATTGCTTCCAGCTATTCACACTCATAACCGGTGACATTTATGGCTTGAGAAGATGGCACTGAAATTAGCCATCTTTTCTTGAAATTGAGCTCAAAGTTCTAGGATCCACCTAACAACTTTTTTGCTCTTGAATATTAAAATACAGGCAATGAAAAATCATACCTGAAGAAGGTGTCCCTGCCCATGGCAGGTAGGGTTATAACTAAGCCATTAAGGCCCCTTCCAACCCAAACATTAAATTAATCTATGATTTCCAGAGTTCCCTTCCCACCCCTACCATTCTGTGATTCTCTGTCACATCAGCAAAATTTAGGAGATTTTTTTTCTTCCTTGAGTTATAAGGATTAGTCACAAAAAGAACAGTAATAGTGAGAAATTTTTTTTCTTTTTTTTTTTTTTTCCTGG
>VWZE01009732.1:0-10864 GCA_013396675.1 Eubucco bourcierii | reverse complement strand
ATTTTACAAAGTGTGGGAGGTGGGGAACTCCCAAACCATCACACACTTCCAGATGGAGTGGAGGTTCAGCCCATCCCTTAACACTATATGCCTTGAGTTTTTCTTTACAGGAGCGCTAAATACAAAAGGTCAGAATGGACTCAGAGGAAGTCTACAGAGATTTGTTCAGAAGTCTCAGATAGAGATTTCTTTAGGAGAAACTTTGCAGGACTGTAGATTTGTAGAATGGCTTGTGTTGGAAGGAATCTTAAAGATTATCTACTTCCAATCCTGGTCTTGACCACCTTCAGGGAGGAGGCATCCACAGTCTCCCGGGGTAACCTGTTCTATGGGTTTAAATTGGTAGAGGGGAGATTTAGACTGCATGTTAGGAGGAAGTTCTTTCCAGTGAGGGTGGTGAGGCACTGGAACAGGTTGCCCAGGGAGGTTGTGGCTGCTCCCTCCCTGGAGGTGTTCAAGGTCAGGTTGGACGAGGCCTTGAGTGAGCTGTACTAGTGGGAGGTGTCCCTGCCTATGGCAGGGGGTTGGAACTAGATGATCCTTGAGGTCCCTTCCAACCTTACCATTCTATGATTCTATGATTCTAGTGTCTCACCACCCTCACTGTAAAGAATTTCTTTCTAGTATCCAGTCTAAATTTACCCCTCCCAAGCTTAACAAATTGAAGATAACAAGCTGAAAAGATGCACCCCCAGAAAGCCTTTGAAAAACAACAATATCAACATCCAGGACACCTAAAGGCACAACATTTGTGCTTTGATGCATTCTCCAGGCCTTTTTATCCCCCTTACATTTCTAACAGAAATCAATGAATGATTTTGTTCACTGCATGTGAAGAGAATGCTACATAACTGAAAAAATATAACACCCATCGCTTAGTCTATCAGGTAATTATCACATCCTCCTTTTTAGACCAGTTCAGTAGCACCAGCCACTTCACTTGCATGGCTGCAATAATTCTATGATTGCCTAGAATCACCTGAATAGGAGTCAAAACACCTCTCAATCAGAAAGGGAGCCTATGAGCAAATCAGCCACATGTAGTGCTTTACAAAATTCCCTTCTAAATATATTTTACCAGGTCAGCAAGCAGCCTGGCTCAGTGAAAAGGAGGAGCATAATTCTCTCTCTCTCTCCATATAACTAAAGGGTACTCGTAAAATGGTTTATGTTGGAAGTGACCTTAAAGTCCATCTAAATTCCAAAACCCGTTCCACTCTTTAGTCTTCAGGTATGTCTCGGTTGATTGGTTTTTGTTTTGTTTCGTTTTCATTGAGTAACCCCTAGTTACACAAAAGACTCTGCTCCAGACTTCCCATATTCCTCAGATTTGTTCCTTCTCCTGGGAGTTTATGTGCATGGATACCCTGATGTATGAAATAATCTCCATTGTTCTTCACATTCCATTAGCAAGAGTATGGATCGTTTCTAAATAACTAACACATTGGATAGAGGAAACATGGGCTGATCCCATCCAGCAACTTTCCTCACACTGCTCCCTATCAGTTTGAGAGTAGCTTCTTAAATTATCACCTGAACAATAATGTAGGCAACATAATAACAAAACTTCAAGTGTTGGATGATGCTGGATGGAACTGGGAAAGCTCCAAGATGTTCTGCAGTTTCTCCATGTTTTAACAGCAACCCCCTGAGTAATTCCCTTAGTTTCAATATCCCCTCATATGGCTTTGCTCTGACCTCACAAGTAGTGTGCAGAAGGGTCTCAGATGCTCATGCTGAAGGCAACTATAAAATTCAAGTTCTCAGTTTATGTATGTCAGGAAGAGTCAGTTGGGTAACTTCATGCTGGGGAAAGAAAATTAATTCTTCTGGTTGAGTGATCAGAAAGTTGGGGCTTCAGCCTACCCTGGAGTTCTAAGCTAAAATCCCAGTTTAAATCAGCCTAATCATTTCAAACACAGTCACACAAAACAAAGAAGTCAAGAAGGCACCTAACTTGCAACCACAACATAACTAAAATCACAGGGACAGGAGTTAGGAATGAATGCAGAGATCAAGGCCTGCAGTACAAATATATAGAATTGTTTAGGTTGAAAGGAACCTGAAAGATCTTCTAGTTCCAACCTCCCTGCCATGGGCAGGAACACCTTCCATGGGAGCAGGTTGCTCAAGGTTTCATACAACCTGGCCTTGAGCACCTCCAGAGAGGGAGCAACCATGACCTCCCTGGGCAATCTCCATTGTTTGATGAGATGATTACTACCAAGAAGTTCTTTCTTTTACTTCCTTTCTAAAGCAGCAGTCANCTGTACTAGTGGGAGGTGTCCCTGCCTATGGCAGGGGGTTGGAACTAGATGATCCTTGAGGTCCCTTCCAACCTTACCATTCTATGATTCTATGATTCTATGAATCATGACCTCCCTGGGCAATCTCCATTGAGGAGATGATTACTACCAAGAAGTTCTTGCTTTTACTTCCTTTCTAAAGCAACAGTCAATTTCAGGAGACACTCTAGTAAATCTAATCAAATACTAGTCCAAGTAATATTCTCAGTGCATCTTCTTACTTTGCAAGATCCTTTTTTCACTCTGCATTTTCCAAGTTAGAGGTTTTCCACTTCTTTTCTTTGATGTCTTGACAAAAGACCTAGCCAAGCAGAAGACAGAATGTATAAGCCCAGAGAAGTGTATATCTATACAGAAAGGAAATGTTTTTGATTCAGTTTTTAATAGTTGCATGCTGCATGTCAGCACCAGGCATTTCACTATTTCTCTGAAGATCTCACTAGTTCACCAAATGAAGTGACACATAGAATCATAGAATGGTAAGGTTGGAAGGGACCTCAAAGATCATCTGGTCCCAACCCCCTGCCATAGGCAGGGACACCTCCCACTAGTACAGCTCACTCAAGGTCTCCTCCAACCTGGCCTTGAACACCTCCAGGGAGGGAGCAGCCACAACCTCCCTGGGCAACCTGTGCCAGTGCCTCACCACCCTCACTGGAAAGAACTTCCTCCTAACATCCAGTCTAAATCTTCCCTCTGCCAGTTTAAACCCATTGCCCCTTGTCCTGTTGTTGCAAGACCTCGCAAGACTTGCTTACTAAAAGCATTGCTAATTACAAATAGAGACAGAGTTCCACAAGCAGTTCTGGTATTTTATTATCTTATTTGACTGAAGTTTATTTTTGCACTCTTTTTACTTCCAAGATAAAGCTGAATTGTCCATCTTATCCACCTACATTGTGCACAGTGAGAATAAGAATAAGCAGCACTATATCAAGCATTGCTATCTTGGCAACAAAAAACCAAGGTATGGAGCTTAGTTTCAGGTGGCCCAAAGGAGAGTCTTAGTGGAAACAATCAGAATATGCCAGCATTTGGGGTATGGTGACCTGCCCCTGGTTTTTTGTACATGCAGATAAAGGTGTCAAGTAAGGGTTTAAAAAACAAAAAACAAGACAATACAAAACAAGAAACAAACAAAACAAAAAAGGAAAATGCTTGCTGTCCTGGTAAGGTCTAAATCCTGCCAGGCTGGTTTAAACCCTTGCTCAGTCCTCCTTCTGTTCAGGGTCCGGAAGTTGAAGTAGATTGAGCAAAAGCAAAGCCTTGGGGCTAGGAGCTTAGCACCACGTGTCAGGTGTCTGGTGCAGCCCCTCAACGTGCCTGTGCCATCACACGAGGCACAAAGCTTTGAATGCATTGGGCAGTAGAAGGATGCTAAATGCCTATTGGCCAGTTTAACTTTCAATTTGGTCTATTTAAGGGGAGGTGATTTAGAAGCTCTACCTTTCTACACAGTAGCCTTTTCTACAGAGACAGCTTTCCCTGCACAGCAGGAAGCAGCACCTCTTAGAGGCTCGTTTAGATTGGGAATCACCATGGGCACGTGTTGGTAGCTTACACTGGTTAGCTCAGCACCAACTCATCTGCAACTCTCTCTCTCTCCTCCCCTCTGCTGGAATATTTTGTATTTTACCTGGGATCACTATCGTGAGTTTTGGAAGCGTTCTTGTACAGGAAACTTACTCAGGGATCCAAGGCATTGTGAGTACCATGTGCTAGGGTTAATGCTAAGCCTCTGCAGCACAGTTAGAATTTTCCCTGGTTTGCATTCCTATTTTTCCAAGTTCTGATTGTTTAAACTGTTTAATCCTGTGTTAATAAATATCCTTTGTGCAAATATTTCCTGTCAACCAAAAATCCAAAGAATCTGAGGGAATCTTCCCCAAGTTGTTAATATTAATAATAAAAATTAATATTCTGATATATTAATAATCATAACTCATAATCAGTTATTAATACTTCATCACACTGGCATGCTACCAGGATTTCAGACAGACGGAGTTTCAACTCACATAATTTCCCCCCTATTTTCACTCTCCCTGATTCTATTGTTTTGTCCATAGTACCAACCTCAGAAGCTGCCTCACCAATCAAGATGGCTGTGACAAGAACCCTTCGTTTCTCAATTGGCTGACTCAGAATTGAAACTTATGGAGGGCAGATTTATACTGGATATTAGAAGTGAGAGTGAGGAGACACTGGAACAGGATGGCCAGGGAGGCTGCGGCTGTGCCTTCTCTGGAGATGTTCAAGGCCAGGTTAGATGAGGTCTTGAGCAACCTGGTCTAGTGGGAGGTGTCACTGCCCACGGTGGAGAGGTTGGAACTAGATGATCTTTAAGGTGTCTTTCAATTCAAACTGTTCTATGAACTTACAGATAAAAAACAACTGCCTGGAATACAGAGGAAAGAAACTGCACTGGAAATCCAGAAAAAGAAATCAAGCATCCAGCTCAAGACCTTGTTGGTAATAACTCACTTTTTAATTAATTAGGAAATCCTTTTTCTGTGTCTAATATAAATTAACTTCATACTAAGATAATTGCATTTTCTTAATTGGCATCCAGATTATGCTCTTTGGCTTTTGCATCTTTATTTAAGCTAAAAACTCTGTGTTNCCCCCACACACACTTAGCCCCAAATCCCAAAGCAAGCAATCTTCACTTATGAAAGCTTGTATCCCTTAAGGAAATTGACCATAAAAGTTATTCTGATGAGATGAGTTTTGTGGAAAGATGAAATAGGATGAGGATTGGTATACTGAAAGAGAGAAATCTTAGAAGACAAAAGAAACGGTTTCTGACACTGTCACACTGCTTTTTATCTTACTGAACTGCACAATATAGCATGAGAGATTATTTTATTTGTAGGATTATGCTGGTTTGAGGCTAATTGGAATATTTTAATAGAGAAAAGTATAGGCTGTGAAAAGGAAACAATGGTGATGTCTACTTCACTCATAGGCTTGCTGAGATGGATAAGAACAAGTACTCAAAACACAGATAATACGGTCTCTTAGTCTTTCTCTAGGAGCTAGGGGGTCCTCTTCTCTCTGATGAATAATCCAACTAATAACTTTCCTTCTAATCCCCCTGGCCAATCCTCCAAACTCAACCTGTGCACGAGCCAAACCCTGGGGTAAGGTACAGGGAGGGAAAGAAGATGCAAGGGTGGTTGGGAGCCCCTCCTGGGGACTCTGATTTCTGGGAGGGGAGTTGTGTTTCTGTATTCCCTTTAACTTGTCTATTTCTGTAACTATTCCTGTCTATAGTGTATATCTCTGCTTGTACATTGTGCTGAGCTGGAAATAGAGCTTCAGTCCTTAACTTCCAGCCGGCTGAGTTTTAGTCTGGGTCATTTTACAAGGGGGTGGGGGGTGGGGCAGGGAACTCCCAAACCATCACAAGGATACAGATGGCATATTAATTTCTTACAGATAATATACCAGTGATCTCTTCTGCACAAGGAGCAATTTCATAAGCAGAAGACTCTCTGTATTTGTCAGGTACACTATAAATGAGATGAAACATATTCATTTATTCCACTTATTCCAAAGACAGACCATTAGTTGAAATGTAAATTTTTTAAACTTAATTTTTAAATGGATGCAAGAGCTATGGGTAGCATCTGACTGTTTGTCAAAATGGAGCTTGGGGAGTGACAGAGTTCTCTATGTGGTTTCCATTTAGTCTGAAAATCCCTTCAGGTTGGAAAAATGTCAGGGTCAGTGCTCACAGAGAGATCTCTCCATTCAGCCCTGACACTAAATTAAAAGGCATGCAACTACAAATCAAACAGTTTTGTGTTTTTATACACCACCTACTCCTATCTCTCCTTTCACTTCTTTCGATAACAAAGGCAAAAAGATAGTTTTTGAAAGATCCTGAGTTCACATCCAGCAGGCAAGACAATTCATGGTCTCACAGCTCCTTTCCCTTCACTCTCTTCTCTCTGAACAAGCCAATATCTCTTGCCTGGGAAGACCATCCATTATCATGGTGACAGTTATTGATTTTAATTAAAGTAGCAGAAAGAAGACGAAAATATTAAGTCCTGTTCTTCCACATTCAAAAGCAATGGTATCAAAATAAATGGCACTGAGCATTTACCCTAACACAATCATGTATTTGTGCCTATGTCAAAGCCACTGCCAATCTGTGCAAGAGATGCCAACAGAGCACTCCAACAGCTCTAATTCGTCTAGAGAGCTGATTTGATGGTAGGGACAACATCCAATAGTTTTGGCAGCAGCAGCTCACCAGGAGAAAGGAGTCCCTGCTGCAATGAAAAATGTGATGGGCAGCAGTAGTCCCTTAATTTGTTTATCTAACCAAGCAAGCTGAGTTTGCCCTTTTGTTTCCCTCCCTCTATTCCTTATTACATGCATGCAAAGAGAGCAAGTGTTTGGGTTAACATCCAGCCACTCACAATTACAACTTGAAATTCCTGCCAACTGCATAAATCTCACCAGCTATGAAGAGGAAAAAGTCTTTTTCTTAGACTAAGAGTCCTAGACACACAGGCACACACCAGGAAAACTGGAGGAGTCTGTTTTGAGGTGTTTTGTCCTGTCAGAAATAGCACCTTGTAAATACACTGGAACAGATTGCCTGGGGTGGTTGTGGATGCCTCTTCCCTAGATGTGTTCAAGGCCAGGATGGATGAGGCCTTGAGCAAACTGGTCTAGTGGGAGATGTCCCTGCCCATGTTGGGGAGTGGTTAGAACTAGATGATTTTTAATGTCCCTTCCAACCCAAACCATGCCATGAATCTATGAATACATCTTTTGTGCCCTTGGTGACACAGTGACGTTCACAATGCACAGGGCACACCATTGATAAGTGTCAGATACAAAGGATTGCTGCTCTAAAATAAAAAAACAAACAAAAAAAACCCCCCATTGATTTCTTAATTTCTATTTGATCAATAGGGTCAGATTGGTTTTAAATGTGATTCCACTATATTTTAGAGTAAGCTGACTGATGGACACCCTCACACGATCTATCTTCATTATTTTTTGGTCTCTTCTGCTGTGTGAATGGATTGGCAGACATTTCTCTGTGTAATCTTTTCTCAGTGGAATTGCTGCAGAAAAATGAAGTGGTTGCCTTCCCCCAATGATTGCCTTGTGTAAGTGCTTAGATATTAATTGGTAATTTTATTTATCAGGGCAATCTTTTCTACTTTCTTTCAAACAACAAAAAAGCTGACATCAAATCCGGAACAGCCTTGTTCCATCTGTAAATCCATATGGTTTTTCATATGTGAACTTGAAGGACTGAAGCACTTGTGGAAAACCACATTGCAAATAAGCAAGTTTAATACACACCACTACGGTTTTGCAATGGAAAAAAAATTATCATGCATTACATGGTAAAAATTCTGCTGCATTCCTGGAGCAGATGTCCCTGCCTTGCAGGTTGGAATGCATTGTTGTTGTCTGAGTATTTATTCCTTTCTCTACAAAAGTCATTTAAATACATTATTCATTTCAAAATTGAAAGATGGGATAGAAGAGTCATTTGGAAGCCTGACATTTATCCATCACTTCTCCCAAATATCCATCCTAAGGCCCTTTCCTTGATACTTTATAGATTCATAGAATGGTTTGTGTTGGAAAGGACTCTAAAGATCATCTAGTTCCAACTCTCTGTCATGGGCAGGGACACCTTCCAATAGAGCAAGTTGCTCAAGGCCTCATCCAGCCTGGTTTTGAACACATCCAGGGAGGGGGCATCCACTACCTCCCTGGGCAACCTGTTCCAGTGTCTCACCACCCTCACTCTAGAGAATATCTTTCTAACATCTAATCTAAATCTACTCTCCTCAAGCAAGTTCCTCCTTTGTGTGATTATCTGCCTTTATCTTGCAGGCACACAGGACCTGATGTGATTGTGTCTCCTTTTGGAACATGCTGAACAACCTTTACTGTCCTGGCTGGCTGACTGAGAAATACTGAGCACAGGTAGGTTTCTCTGATCAGGGTCACAGAGGAGAACCAGCTGCTTCTGATGCAGTTCTGAAGTCAAATAAAAGGAATTCCATGCTGGTCAGGAACATCATCTGAACCAGTGACTGACTCCTGTCCCCTAGACAACAGCATTAAGTAAGAAATTCACCACGTGCAACAATTTTCCTTGCCACCTAGAGAGAGACTTGGCAGAAAAGTGGTGTGAAATTAACAACTGTCACTTACTGACTCAATTTGTGCAGAGAAAAATTGAATTGTTTCCACTCGTTTTGAGCTTTGACAAGGGAAACAGGATGCTAATGTTTCCAGCATGCACTGTCTGAGTAGACTGCAGCATAAACACCCATCAATCCTGAAACCAATTATTGTTCTTCTAATGTCCATCACAGCAGACACCATTTTCTGTCTATGAATATTAATTAATCAGACCACTACAGATTACAGATCAGTTGAAGAAGGCTTTCCTTACCTTGAAATTCAGGCTAAAACTACAGAATAAATACATTGTAATGGACATGATTGAATTTTGCCTGTGTGTCACAATTAACTCACAGCTCTACTGGGAATTCTCTAGACATGTCACTTCTTGGCTGGGTCTGAGCTAATGGCTGAAGTGGTACACACAAAGGATCTATGCAAGCACAATGTCCCATGTTTGTCTTTTGTCAGGGAATGACCCTTGAATCACAGCATAAACAGGACAAAAAGACAGTATTTGGGAAACCTTGTTCAGCCAAGAGTTGTAAGGAGTGGTCCAAAGAGCTTTATCTGTCTCATCACTGTCATCGGGAATTGGGGCCCCCTTAGCTCCAAGGCAAAGTCATGCCAACATATTAGCATGAGTCTGCAGCAGCCTACCTCATAATAAAAAAGGGATCTGGGGGTGCTGATTGACATCGGCTTAAACATGAGCCAGCAGTGTGCCCAGGTCGCCAAGAAGGCCAATGGCATCCTGGCCTGCATCAGGAATAGTGTGGCCAGCAGGAGCAGGGAGGTCATTCTCCCCCTGGACTCTGCACTGCTTAGGCCACACCTTGAGTACTGTGTCCAGTTCTGGGCCCCTCAATTTAAGAAGGACATTGAGGTGCTTGAGCGTGTCCAGAGAAGGGCAACGAGGCTGGGGAGAGGCCTTGAGCACAAGCCCTGCAAAGAAAGGATGAAGGAGCTGGGATTGTTTAGCTTGGAGAAGAGGAGGCTCAGGGGAGATCTTCTTGCTGTCTACAACGACCCAAAGGGTGGTTGTAGCCAGGGGGAGGTTGCTTTCTTCTCTCAGGCAAGCAGCACCAGAACAAGAGGACACAGTCTCAAGCTGTGCCAGGGGAAGTGTAGGCTGGAGGTGAGGAGAAAGTTCTTCCCTGAGAGAGTCATTGGCTACTGGAATGGGCTGCCCAGGGAGGTGGTGGAGTCACCGTCCCTGGAGGTGTTCAAGGCAGGTTTGGACGTGGCACTTTGTGCCATGGTCTAGTCTTGAGGTCTGTGGTAATGGGTTGGACTTGATGATCTTTGAGGTCTCTTCCAACCTTGGTGATACTGTGATACTGTAGTAAGTTGCTGTTCCCACACAATAGAATTTGGTACAGACACAAGCCTCTGTGAGAAGAAATTGGTCTGGTAGCAGCAGTCTGTACCTGCCACCTGTGATGGATGGTTCCACTTTTAAGCCTGCTCCTTGTGTAAGACTCATTCGTGAGGGGCATGAGGGACAGAGAGAAGGCGAAATTCGGTCATGGGCAGGTGTGAAGTCGAATATAAAAGATGTCTCCCTAACAGCAGGTGAACTTCTTTGCTTCACTACTCTACTCCTTCTCCACAGTTCATTAAAATCACAGGAGAGGTCTTTTCCAGCAACAAAAACAGAAGGACCAGAAGGACTGGACCCTGGGATCAGAGATATGTCTTTGGGACCCTTACATTGTTGGTAGCTATAGGACCTCTTGCTTCACTACTCTACTCTTTCTCCACAGTTCATTACAATCACAGGAGAGGTCTTTTCCAGCAACAAAAACAGAAGGACCAGAAGGACTGGACCCTGGGATCAGAGATATGTCTTTGGGACCCTTACATTGTTGGTAGCTATAGGACCTCTTCTCCTTTTCCCTCTTCACTTTACTCTTTCCCTTTATTCTCTCACTCTTCTCTACATTTTATGGCCTAAAAATAAAGTTTTACTGTTGATTGAAGTAAAACCCTTTGGTGTGAAGGGCCTGTATTTTGCTCTTTGAGATCACACTAACAAGCCACCACAAGTCCACTGTTCAGACCAATCATAAGAGTATGGCACAAAGTGGAGAGAATGAGAAGTGCTGAATTTTGTGCTGCTCCAGGGTGTAATGGAAAAATAGCTCCATGGAGAAGGACTTTGGAGTTCTGGTGTCAAATAGGTTGTTCATGGGACAGCACGGTCAATGGTATCCTGGTGTGTCCAGCAAGTCAAGGGAGGTTCTCCCTCTACTTTGCCATGTTAAGGTCACCCTTGGAATACTGTATCCAGTTCTGGACTCCCCAGTTCAAGAGAGCCAGGTATCTACTGTCGTTCATCTTTGGCTGGGGGGGCTTGTGCTGGTTTGAGGCTAATTGGAATATTT
>VWZE01009729.1:5268-36254 GCA_013396675.1 Eubucco bourcierii | reverse complement strand
CAGAGGATGGGGCCCAGCACTGATCCCTGGGGCACACTGCTAGTGCCAGGCCTCCAGCTGCATGTGGCACCATTCACCACCACTCTCTGGGCTCGGCCCTCCAGCCAGTTCCTGACCCAGCACTGAGTGTTGGCATCCAAGCCACGAGCTGACAGCTTAGCCAGTAGTGTGCTGTGGGGCACAGTGTCAAAGGCCTTGCTGAAGTCCAGGCAGACCACATCCACAGGCCTCCCCACATCCACCAGGTGGGTCACCTGATCATAGAAGGAGATCAGGTTGGAGAGGCAGGATCTGCCCTTCCTAAATCCATGTTGGCTGGACCTGAGCCCTTGGCCATCCCTCAGGTGTGCAGTTATTGCCCCCAAGATAATCTGCTCCATCATTTTCCCTGGCACTGAGGTCAGGCTGACAGGCCTGGAGTTCCCAGGTTCCTCCATCCAACCCTTCCTGTGAATGGGATCACATTGGCAGTTTCCAATCGTCAGGGACCTCTCCGGTGAGCCAGGACTGGTGGAAAATGATGGAGAGAGGCTTGGGCAGCTCATCTGCGAGCTCTCTCAGCACCCTAGAATGGATCCCATCCGGTCCCATGGACTTGTGGGTGTCCAAGTGGCTCAGCAGGTCCTGAACTAAACCCTTATGGATTTCCAGGGAAACACACCACTCCCCAACCACATCACCGAGCTGAAGAGGCCACTTGTCCTGAACTGATGTGTGATTGGACCTGCTCACTTCTCCTTGTGTAATAACCATGTCAGTGTGTGCTTAGCACATCCTGTATGACTGTCACAATCCAGCAGTGACAACTTTTACACTAAGGCTTGCCTTGAGGCAGACCAGATGATGGTCTTACCCTGTGGCGCTTGCCCTGCATCTTCGTTCGTGCCATTTCTGAGCTGCTGCGTCGTGATCCCCGCCGGCGCACGCGAACATAGTTAGCTTCCTGGAACTCCTTCATCTTCTTCCTCTGCAGACGAAACTGATGGCTACAGCTGACATTGTACCTCGAATGAGCAGAAGCAGAGCAGCAGTTAGGAAACAGCAACTACTTAAAACTAGTGCTCAGTGCTTCCTTTAGATGGGGATAAACCTCCTCTTTCTTTACCATCAGGTTTATTCTTTCTCCTCCTTGGAAGGAACCAGTCCAGACTTCTGACACAAGCAATATTTGGACACCAGAGACTTGATCTAACATCTGAAGGGTCAATTAAATTATTCCCCTAAGGGAAAAAAGACCCATAACAAGCAGTGTGCCACCAACTGGAGGCAGCAACGACCAGCCTACCTTCCCAACAGGCTTTTTAACCCAGTGCTCCCTTGCGTCTTTGTCTAGTACCAATGCAAGCAGACAGCTGCAAATATATGCATTTGTTTAGTCAGTTAAATGTATGTTTGACTGAAGTTTTTTTAGAGGCCCAGAACTTCCCCCATCCCACTTCATTTTCTGAGTAAGTCAGAAATATGCCTTTGCCACATCCACCTCTCCAGACCTAGAAGCGTTCACAACTGAGGGAATCAGAGACACCGATGTGTTGTATGATCCCTGGAAAAGGGTTACGTGCACTGTTCCAGAGAACATGTAGTCAGAGAAAAGGAAGATTATGTCTTGTTAATACCTTTTAGAACAGGTCATGGAACAAAACCTCTTGGAGCCACGGAACTGTGTTGCTGGGGCATACTTCCCACAGTATTCACACTTCAACAAGTTTGCCTTCTTATCGAGCTCTAGTGAGATACAGACATACACACCAGTTGAACTGAAGCAGATCACACACAATGCTTCCCCATTCCTCCACTCTTCTCCTGAGCAAACAGATTCCAAGCACTATTCATTAATCTATTAAGCAGTAAGCTTGGGGGAAAAGCTGGGGAAAGAGAGGAAGAAATTCCACTAATTAGGGCTCCAGGATAGTGAACAGAGCAGTTGATTTCTCCTTGTGAGTACCATTCTGCTAGACAAACGAAAAATAGCAGATCTCTCATATCCTACAAGGCAGTGGGGGTAATCTGCACTCTCTGCTACGTCCACACATCCTTCAGTCATTAGACATATTTACAGTTCAGATTCTTCTGCTTGCTGCTGTCATAGAATCACAGAATCATTTTGATTAGAAAAATATCTTTAAAAATCAAGTTTAACTCTACCAAAGTTGTTGCTAAACCAAAGTCTGTGTTGCTAAACCATGTGCCTCAGCACATCTCTGCAGCTTTTGAACACCTTCAGAGTTGAGGATTCAACCACCTCCACTGGGGAGCCTGTTCCAGAGTTGAGGAATCCTTTCAGTCAAGAAGCTTCTTCTAATACCCAATCTAAACACACCCTGGTGCAACTTGGAAGTCATTTCCTCTCATCCTATCACTTGTTACTAGGCAGAAGTGGCTGATCTCCACCTCATTACAACCTCCTTTCAGGTGGCTGTAACGAGTAAAAAGGTCTTCACTTAGCCTTCTTTTGTCCAAACAAAACAACTTCAGTTGCCTCAGCTGCTCCTCACAAGATCTGTTCTCCAGACCCTTCACCAGCTTCATCACCCTTCTCTGGACATGTTCCACAATGTCTTTCGTGTAGGGAGGGCCCCAAACCTAAACCCAGTACTCAAGGCGTGTCCTTACCAGTGCTGAGTAGTGGGGGACAGTCACTTCCCTGGTCCTGATGGTTACACTGTTCCTGATACAGGCCACGATGCTGCTGGCCTTCTTGGCAACCTGGGCACACCCTGGCTCATGTTCAGCTGGGTGTCAATCAACACCCCCCGGGTCTTTTTCTGCTGAGCAGCTTTCCAACCACTCTGACCCAAGCCTGAAGCGTCACACAGGGTTGTAGTGACAGAAGTACAAGACCCAGCATTTGGCCTTGTCAGAGTATGTTAGATCATATTAACAACAAAGTATTGTCTTCTGGTACTCAAGAAAAGGAAATCCAAGATCCCTAGTTTGAGTCTCTAAAGAGTTAGCAGGAAGGGAGGAAAATATACAAGGTGTATTTATAGGTATAAAATTTATTAATACAGTAGGAGACATCAAAAACTTTCAGTAACACTAGCTAGGCCTCCTGGTGCTGCAACTCACCCATAGAAGCACTGTCTCCTCCTGGAGAATTGCTGGAGAGGTTTTCACTCTGGCCTGAAAGAGCTTCTCCCTGCAGTGGTTTCTCAGATTCTTTCAGCAACTGGGAACAACCCACCTGTATGGGAAGAGAATGAATTAGACTCATCAGTGAAGGATTCTGTGTCCAGCACCTTCTCTAGGGCTGCTCACAGCTTACCACAGCTCAGAATAATCCCTCTGACTATTAGGGAAGGAAAGCTGCTGAACAAAGTTATTACTCCTTCCTGAATTACAGGCTTGGTGGCTCATTCAAAGATCAAAGTACTATCTGTCTTTGGATATCCCGCAATTCCATGTAACTGCATTTCCCCTTGTTTGCTTTCATTTTACCCGCTCATTGTTCAAACTGCAGTGCATCTTTCCTTCACTAAAAACAAGAGAAAAGAACCTTACAATTCCTGCATAAACAACTGCTTTCAAGACTACTGGAGAAAACAATTCCCATTACACTTGTTTTGCTCCTTCTAACTCATTCTCTTTAATACCACCACTTAATGCCTTGCTTCTTGTACAACATCTCCCTCCTTTCCCTTCCTCTTTACTGTTTGCATCTCGAGCTAAAAATGCAGAGTTGGGATATGGGAAAAGAAAATCCTGTCCAAAGCTGGAAGCCCACCCTCATCCCAAGACAATGCTACACATCCTTTCCCCACAGCAGAGAATCCCTACTGGAAAAGGCTCTGCTCCCTCCTGGATGACAAAGCCTTCGATGATGTGCGTGAGGATCTGGGGCTTCACAATGGCTTGCGGAGGTTTGGAATCTCCCATCTGACGTGACACCATTGCCAGGTTTGGAGCAGGAGCAGAGGTGGGGGTGGCTGATGTTCCTTCACTTGAGGTGGTATTTGGAGTTGCAACAGCAGCAGGATCAGCTTTATCTGCGGAGTTAAAAGCACAGGAGTCAGTTACTTTTGATCCATCTACTGAAAATGAAATAGGAGCTAGATCAGTAGCATACACAAGCAGAGCTCTCCTTTGTACCTCACCTCCAAGGCTGCTCTTCTCCTCCGTGTTTTTGGGGCTGACTGTTATAGGTGAGGACCTGGCAGGCAGGACTGCAGTGACACTGGGGGACTCCTCCTTCTCCTCCTCTGACTCTGCCTTGCGCTTCACCCCTAAGCTCTGAGACTTACCCTGTGTGAATAACAAGAAAAAAGTGAGAAGAGAGAGAGAGAGAAGCTCCAGGGAAAGGAACAAAACAGATCAAAGACAAAAGGAAGATGCATCCTGCTCCATCATATTTCATTTCCAGCCCAGTTCATTCTGGAGATACCTCTAGCAGTAGGCACACAGTACCTCTACTTTGGGGTATTTGCCTTGCAGGCAGCAAAACTTCAGAAGACTCACTACCACACCACTATGACTAGGTGCTGCTGTCCCAGTAAATTTTGATACACCCATAAAATATCAAGATGCTGTGTGAATCTCAAAAGATTATTCCAGGAAAAAAGAAATGGAATGGCAGTCAATCCATCAGATTTAGCCTTTTGGCTAAATCAATCAATGAAGCCAGTCAAAAGAGTTTTTAAGAAATACATGTTGGATGACAGCAGAATTCTCATTCTCTAAAAGTCAAACAAATCCTGTGACACCTTCCTAAAGCAGCAGCCAGAGGCTCATCGTCTGACTAAAGGTATCTGAGCTGGCAAAGTGCTCTCCTGCCAGGAAGTTAAGCAGGCCCTAGCATGAACAATGCTAGTGGAAGACGAATCATCTTTTTTTTCTTCTGCATAGCCTGTTGCCAGGGAATGTGGCTAGTACCATGCAAGGGGTCTCTGACCTGGAGATAGCCACACCTAGCGAGAAGGGAATTGTCTTCATGGCCCCCTCAGCTCTCATCCCTCCCATGAGAGAGTGAAGAACAGCAGGCATTGTTTGTATTGGGTTTATGTGAAAAGGTTTTGGTAGCAGGGTGGTCTGCAAGAGTGACTTCTATGACATGACAGTCCCCATGTCACAGAATCACAGAATTAACCAGGTTGGAAAAGACCTCCAAGATCATCGAGTCCAACCTATCACCTAACCCTTCTAAATAACTAAACCATGGCACTAAGTGCCTCATCCACCCTCTTTTTAAACACTTCCAGGGATGGTGACTCCACCACCTCCTCAGGCAGCCCATTCCAATGCCAATCACTCTCTCTGTGAAGAACTTCTTCCTAATACCCAGCCTAAACCTGCCTTAGTGCAGTTTGAGGCTGTGTCCTCTTGTTCTGTCCCTCGGTACCTGGCACAAGAGCCCAACCCCACCTGGCTACAACCTCCTTTCGGGTAGTTGTAGACAGGAATGAGGTCTCCTCTGAGCCTTCTCTTCTGCAGGCTGCACACCCCCAGCTCCCTCAGCCTCTCCTCACAGGGCTGTGCTCCAGACCCCTCAACAGCCTCGTTGCACTTCTCTGGACACGTTCAAGTACCTCAAGGTATGGCCTAAGCAGTGCTGAGTACAGGGGTAGAAGGACTTGCCTGGTCCTGCTGGCTACACTATTCCTGATACAGGCCAGGATGCCATTGGCCTTCCTAGCCACCTGGGCACACTGCTGGCTCATGTTCAGCATGTCCAATAGAGGCAGTTTCAGTTGGCTACAAGACAGACCTGCTGCTAGACAAAGATGAGGTCATCAGTGACAATGGTAGCACCTCTGTAATCACAGAGTTAAGAAAGGGCAAAAAATACTGTGCATAGCAGCCATGAGATTGTGTAACAGAAAAAACCCTGCAGACACTTAAGTCAGTGAGGGAGGAAGACATGCTCCAGGTTCCTGAGCAGAGGTGCCCCTGCAGCCTGTGGTGAAGACCATGGTAATGCAGGTTGTGCCCCTGCAGCCCATGGAAGTTAACAGTGGGAGCAGCTATCCACCTGTGTGGAGGACCCCAGACCAAAGCAGGTGGATATACTCTGAATGAAGCTGTGACCACCCTGGAGAACCAGCCCATGCTGCAGTGGGCTCCTGGCAGGAGGTTCTGCAGGACCTGTAGCCCTGCAGAAGCTCATGTTGGGGACCCGTGCTGAAACAGTGTTCCTGAACGACTGCACCTTGTGGAAAGGACATGAACTGCTCCAGCATGGGTCCCTCCCACAGGCTGCAGTTCTTCCCACACTGGAGCAGTTTGTGAAGAACTCGAGCCTGTGGGAAGGACCCACATTGGAGAAGTTCATTAAGGATTGTGTTGCATTAACAGAGGTCCCACGCTGCAGGAAAGGAAAAGCATGAGGAGAAAGGAGCAGCAGGGACAAAACTTTATGAACTGACCATAACCCCCATTCCCCATCCTCCTGCACTGCTCAGTAGGAAGCGGTAGAAAAGCACAGAGGGAAGTTAAGCTCATGAAGAAGGAGGTGAGGTATTTTTCAGATTTACTCTTATTACCTGGCAATAAATTAATTTTCCTAAAGTGAATTTGTTTTGTTTATGATGGTTAATTTGTAGGTGATCTCCCTGTCCTGGCCTCCACCGACCAGCTTTTCATTGTACTTTTTCTCCCTCTGCTCTGTTAGGGATGGTGAGCAGCTTGGAGGCCACCTGGAGGCCAGCCAAGCTCAGCCACTCCACTGTTAAAAGCCGCATTTAGTATGTGATGTGAACACCTGCTCCGTTTGGGGCAGGGGGTTGTAGCTCACCTGTTTGCTTCATGTGAGTTGCTGAAGAGAAATGCTTTTAGTCAGCAACCCCATGGCTTGGAACTGGAATTAGTGTTATCCAGAGGGAAAAACCTCCACATCATGTTACCCAAACCCTTTACCCACCCAACCCCACTGACCTGGGCCCAGACTGCTCGTCTTATTCTCAGTGGTACTACTTACTGGTAACGGGACAGACTGCATGTAGAATGCTGCTGGCATCTGAGCCACAACTGGAGAGGAGGCTGGGCTCTTCACCATGTGGGCTGTGCCTTGAACTTGTGCCAAATTCACCCCTGGAGTGAGAGGAGCTTCCTGTGAAGAAGCTGGGGCTGAAGATGATGATGGGGAAGCAGCATGAGCTTGGGAAACAGGCTGGACCACAGCTGGCATTCCCCGGGACGTTGGCACGGCTGCAGCGATCTGTGCCAAACCCAGTGCTTGGGCTTGGCCTGAGCCCTGCTGCCGAGTACCCACCACCTGTACTGGGATGTGTGGTGGAGGCTGCTGCGCTGCTGACATTTTGGCAGGCCCAAGCTGAGGTGGTTTGATAGGCGTGACCAAAGATTTCGACTGAATTGGAACTGGTGACTTGGTGGCTGGCTGGCAAGGACTGTCCTGCTGGAGCTGCACAGACTGGGTCTGCAGCATTGGTTGCACCACAAGTGTCTGAGCCTGCTGCTGGTTTTGAGGTGGAGCTTGCTGCTGTGGAGCTTGAGCTTGCTGCTGATGTTGCGTCAGAGACGGTGCTTGTTGCTGTTGCTGTTGGGCCAACTGAAGATGGGTGGCTGTGTGAAGGAGCTGGGACTGGCGGTGCTGAAACTGCTGCTGGTGATGAATGGCAATCTGCTGCTGGATCACCACCTGCTTCTGCAAGTGGATCTGCTGCTGCTGCTGGATCAGGGAGTGTGGCTGAATCTGTGTATACGTGGCTATACAAACATAAGAGTTTGAAAAGAGAGGAGCGCAGAAGTTAGCAGTGGTGCAGCTGGGAACAAGAGCAACAAAAGTCAGGCAGCCACTGCACTGGTGTGAATCGTTAAGCTCCAAAAGGACTGACAGCTTTACTGGCAGAGGACAAGGGGCACTAAATCAATTTTGCTTACTAACACAGATTGATAATCCCTAGAGACAAGACTCCTGGAACCCAGAGGCTGGGAGACATGTTGGAAAGCCTCTCATCACTGGGCTTTTTTCACTCTTGTGAAAGCCCAGTGGGCTCCAAAACAAGGAACAGGTCTGCCCTTACCTGAGCTGATCAACGTCTGGCTGGGTGCTGGCGTTGCGGTCCTGGTCAGGTTCATGCCTACTGTTTGCTGTCCACCACTGTCCGTTTCACCCTTCTTTGTGGCTGCATTCTCTGTCTCTGTCTGGCTACCCTGGCTAACAGTCACAGCCTGGGCAGCTGCTATCGGTAACGGCTGAACCACCCCCGTGCCTTTCCTTTGGCAGCTGCCAGGAACACCTGCCGAAGAGGTCTGGCTCAATCCCGTTGAAGTCTGGCTCCCACCACTTGCCACCACACCCCCAGAAACACCATTGCTGCCTGCTGCTCCCTGACTCAAATTGAGGGACTGGCCTGTGCTGACAGAAGAGGCCTGAGCCACTGCCAAGGTCTGGCCTGTGCTGGTGGACTGTGTCAAGCTTGAAGCCTGGGAGCTTCCTGGCAGAGCTGCTTTCTGAGTAGAGCCTTGGAGCTGGGCGTTAGTGGCTGAGGTCTGTTGGCTCCTCACCGCCAAGTTCTGCACCTAGAAACACATAGACAAAACAGAACCTGTTTGCTTTATGTTTGCTACTTGCTGGAATTTTGGCAGAGAACACACAAGCAGCAGTCTACGGGGATGCAGGCTAAACTGATGCTTTAAATCTCACATGGGCAGCTATCTAATGCTGCAGGGCAAAGTTCACATGCAGCCCTCCTCAGGACACACATCATCCACAACACCTTCTGACCCCATCTCTGATGGAAGTTAAAGATCTCCTGGCACTTTCTGAAGAGCACATGAAGACACTGTCATTCTCCAAGGCATGGTACAGCCTTCAGACCTGCCTGCTGTGCACTTGCATTGGTAGGACCCAGCTTAGCACAACTCTAAAAGTGCTGACCAGCCACCATTCCATTTCAATGTTTGTGCTGCTTTGTCTCCTCTCCCTGTGAAGGGCTTTCCACACAGCAGGCCCACACATCTACTCATGGCATGCAGCCCTTCTGATTTCACCAGTTCCTCTGCATTTTGATACTGCCATCCTCTGCATTTACTCCTCCTCCAAATGCAGTGTTATCTTCAAGTTTGATCATGGTTGACTTTCCTTCAAAGAAAGTGCTCTGGGACAAGAAAAAAGATGAAGTAACTGGAAGTCCCACAAATGGCTAGGATAGGACAAGGAAAATGGGAAGCAATGGCAGTTCCTTGACCTGGAGAATTACTTACAGATGATAGATGAATGCAGCAGCTAAAACCTTGTGGTCTCTTTGGTCTTTGGCATTTTTACAACACATCAATTGAGTTAAAGAACATTACCACTGGCAAAGATTCTTCATTGCAGAGTGACTGAAAACTGGACATAGAACTCAACATGACACCAAGACACTGCAAAGACAGGATTGATCCAGTCTGTGGCTCGGCCCAGAAAATTTAAGCAAAAATTAATCCCATCTCTAGAAGCAAAAAGCAAACGTGAATAAAGGTGGGCAAGAGAGAACAGAATCTCCTGCCTGCATAGGAACACAGGTTGGTGATAAAACAAGAGCTAATCTGCTACAGAAAGATGGCTGGAGACAAAGACCAGAGTGAGGGGTGATGAAGGAACAGGGGAAGGGGAGGGGGTGTCACTGACCTGGTCTGTGTCTGCATGGACCCCAGGAGACTGAGTGGGTGGTACCTCCTGCTGGACAGCGGCCACAGCCCCGTTGGGCATCAGGATGAGTTGAGAGGCAAGAGGCACATTGCGGCCCAAGGTCCGGTTTACCTGCAACAGGTTCCCCAGCTGTGGCTGTTGAGGGAGGGTCAGGTGATGTGGAATGAAAGCAATGGAGGGGAAGAAAGACAGACAGCGAACCACAAGCAAACAGATTACAAAGCAACACTAGGCTGCAATGTCACACACTGCAAAATCCCCAAACCCCCCTGCACTGTAACAGAACCCTGGGGGAGGAAGAAACTGAAAACTGTTTCCTTATGGAAATGAGCACTCTTCTATCAAACGTGGGCCTGGGCCAGCTTTCACAGACTAACTAAAAGACTAAACTAAGGCACTACTGAATCTTCAGACGTGTATCTGGGAGTGGTTGAGAAACAGTGATAGAAGACATACATCCAAGACCAGTGTTGCTTGAAAAGAAATGGATTGCAATCCATGTCTAAAGTCTACTGAGGCACAAAAAATATTTCTCAAGTGTGTAACCAAACCCCAGAATGACTATAGAGTCAAGCCTAGTGTTCTCTATTTAGCAGCACATCAAAGCAACTGTTCATGTTGATTTTTGTTTGTAGACCTACTTGAATTCTGACTTACATGCTGAGCTCAGCAGTGGTAGAAGAGAGTGATTTACTGTTATACCTGATGTACTGATACATCTGTTCAGCCACTGAACCAAGATAGTAGCTGATTTCTGTGAACTGTATTCAAGTCTAGGACACATATTTCACGTTTACATTCTAGTGAGAAGTGCCAAGGGATCTTTAACATCTATACAGAGCAGAGATAAAAACAGTTCTTAACCATCCCACCTGAGCCACACATTACAAAGCTTATCCACCCTCAAAGCTGAGCCCAGAGTCAAACTTGTGGTTTCATGGACAAGAGGTTTCCCCATTTCAATCTGAAGTATAGTGCATCATCCTTAAAGTTTGGGTTAGTACAAAGCTATTTGTAATCCCAAACAGTGAAACAGTTGAAGTGGCTAGGAAGTGGGGTTCATGGTCAGGTCACATTTTGTGTACACATCTCTTACCCGGAGATACATCTGGGCCTGTGACTGGTTGAGAGGAGGTGAGGTGGCATTCCCAAGGAGCACAGACTGCGTCAGGGTTGTGGCGCTGGGAGAACTCACACTCTGCGAACGACTGATCAGCTGAGCAGCTGATGTGGTGGCTAGGTTGATCTTAGAACAGAGAAAAGCCTCAAATCATATATGAAGAGACAAAGGCAAAGAAATAAGTACGAGTTCTCTTAGTGAGTTGCAGCCTGAGCAGACATTTCAGTTTCCTTCTGTATCCCAAGAGGACCGAGAACAAAAAAAAACACAAAACCAAAAAAAGAGTTCTTGTCTCAGAGGGTTTCTCTTAGAGGCTACGGAATCTGAATTAGCCAAAGCTGTGGATGAAGCTAACCTCATTTGTATGCTGAGCCTGAGCATCACTGTTAGCATGCAACTATAAGAGCCAAAAGCAATACATACATTTTCTCCAGCCTCTCAATTAAAGGCAAAACAACCAAAGAGGTAATCTCTACCAAGTCATCTATTCTCTGGACGAATCCAAGTTCCTCAACAGTCAGTACAAAATCAGATTTGCTGTCATTCAGCAAACTACTCATCCTGGTTTTGACTGGGACAGAAATAATTTTTAATTCTTAGTAGTTAGAATAGTGCTGTGGTTTGGCTTCAGTCTAGGATTCAGTATGAAAAGAATGTTGATAATATACTGATGCTTTTATTTCTTTGCTAAGAAATCAAAAACTTCTCAGTTTCCCATGTCTTGCTAGTGGAGAAGTGCCCCAGAAGCTGGCAGGGTGTATAGCCAAAGCAACAGATCCAAACTGGCCGATGGAATATTCTGCATCATTCAACACCATGCTCAGTTGAGCACAGGTTAGCTGGGACGCTGGCTATAGCTTCAGGACTGTCTCCTCAAAGACTGCTATCCACAAATGAGCTGGGCCTCAGCAGCTGGGTGATGAGGAATTTCACTGTGAATTATTCATTTCAATATTCTATTATTACTATTATTATCATAATAATTTTATCAATTTAAATTATTAAACTGTTCTTATTTCGACTCATGACTTTTACTTTCTTTTTCCCCACCAGAAGCAGGGAGGAGTGAGCAAGCAGCTGCATGGTGCATAGTTGCCAGCTGGGGTTAAAACACAACACTGATACTACGCTCAAGGAAAAAAACAAAACCAAAAAGCTTTCCCTTTCAAGCTGCTCATGACTCCTTCTTCAAAGTCCTGATCCTTTTCTAATCCATGACAACATATCCCCAAGGCCTCAGCAAAGAGAGATCAGTGTCTACCTTTCCAGCTAAGAGGCCTCTCCCACCTGGAAACCTCTGGTCTCCTCAACCCCCTCCAACAGCACCCCAAATCCTCAAAGTTGTCTGCGTCTTGTGGACTCCCAGCATTCTCAGAAGCTGTGTTTCCCTGGCTGACCTGCCTTCCTAAAACACAAAGGGGAATAAAAACAAGGCAGGGGACAGCAGGGCGGTTTGGATATATATGTGAGGGACCAGTCACTTACAGAGGCCTGAGTGGTGGTGGTCTGTTGAGGGGTGCTGGTGTTGGGGGAGCTGGCCTGTCTACTGGCTGCAATTGTAGCCTGCAAGAGAGATTAACAGAGAAATTAATACCTGGAACGAACTTTTCAACCCAGTCCAAATATTTGGTTTTGTCAGAACAGCTAGTCCCTCCTTCTCCCATTTTTGAGAACAGGAACACAATCTAACCACTAGAAACCTCTGTTGTACCCTACAGATCAGGTGCACCAACTCCATAAGGTAACTCCTCTTCTCCAACCAGTTCAGTCCTATACACTATGCAAGGCAGTGGACAACAGACCCTTACAGGGATTTTGAGAACCACTACCTCCAGGACTAACAGCCAAACGGAACAGCTACTGATGGAAATAGTGTTACAGAGACAGAACTGTATTCACATCGGGCACAATCCACCTTTAACTGATGAAATGGGCAAGCGAAGTTGATAAAGAACAAAAATAATTCAACAATTAACCATCACAAATTATTATTATTTACATAAACATTATCTCAAAGAAACAGTTTTCTGGGTGGACAAGATCCCCTAGCTAGTAACTGGAAAAGAAATCATGGGCTTGTTAGTTTAAAGACACAAAATTCAGCGGATACTGCCTGAAATTTCACTCACACAAGACCATGTTTATTCTATTCTCAGAGAAGTAACAATCCACGGCTCGCTTTAATATGGTCCTTCAATACTACTGCATCCACTGCCATCAACCATCGTGTATTTACAGAAGGTGCAGGTGTTGGTCATAACAAATTTCTTGATGTGGATGCCAAATTTTATCTTCTCTTGCTTTGTACTTGAAACCCATTGTGCTGGTTTGAGGCTAATTAGAATATTTTAATAGAAAAAACTGACACTATAGGCTATGAAAGGAAAACATGGTGATGTCTGCTTCGCTCATAGGCTTGTTGAGATTTTGTTTTGGGAAGAGAAACCAAAAATATAGATAAGTGAGTCTCTGTCTGTCGCTTGCTGGAAGAGCAGCTTGGGCAGTCTAACAGTTTTTGGTTCTGGCTCCTCTGCCCATTAATTTTCACTAACCACTTTCCTTCTACCCTCCCTGGCTGATCCTCCTAATTTACCTTGTGCGTAAGGTAAACCTTGGGGTAAGGTACAGGGGTGGGGAGAAGGTGGAAGGGTGGTTGGGAGCCCCTCCTGGGGTCTCTGATTTCTGGGAGGGGAGTTGTGTTGCTGTATTCCCTTTAACTTGTCTATGTCTGTAACTATTCCTGTCTATAGTGTCTATCTCTGCTTGTCCATTGTGCTGAGTTGTAAATAGAGCTTCAGACCTTAACTTCCAGTTGGCTGAGTTCTAGTCTGGGTCATTTTACAAAGTGTGGAGGGGCAGGTAACTCCCAAGCCATCACACCCAAATGCCTCTTTGAATCAGGCTTCCAGTTTACCAGCTGGTGGTATTAGCTTTAGACAAAGTGTTTAGGGACTTACTGTCTCACCGTGGATCAGGATGCAGCGCACATGTCAGTGTATAGAGAGAAAAAAATCTCTGGATCTCAGCAAACAATCTAATTCCTCTCCTTCCGCCCTTTGGCAACTCACCTGCTGGACAGCAGCCAGGCTGTGAAGCTGAGCACTGTTAAGCTGCTGTTGGAGCATAAACTGGTGGAAGTACTGGGCTGCATTGGGCTGCCTCTGGAGTGCTTGCAGGGCCTAGAGAAAGAGGAAAATCCAATTGTCAAAAATAGCATGTCCTTGAAATGCAATTAGAGAGCAACGAAAAAATAAGTAACAGTCATGAGACCATTCCTAGACCCATGGAAAGAAAAAAAGGAGAGTCACTATATTGGCACATGAAAATATGTAGTACAGCTACAAATTTGGTAACAGACTGAATCCCAGATGTATTCCAGGGCAGCAGGAAGCACATTTGCAAGACTTCAATAAATTCCAGTAACCTGGGGATGTGCGCCCTCAAGGAGACAGACAAGTGCTACAGTGCAGTATGTATATCACAGTCTCACAGTATCACCAGGGTTGGAAGAGACCTCAAAGCTCATCAAGTCCAAGTCGTTACCACAGCCCTCAAGACCAGACCATGGCACCAAGTGCCACGTCCAAACCTGCCTTGAATACTTCCAGGGACGCTGACTCCACCACCTCCCTGGGCAGCCCATTCCAGCAGTCAATGACTCTCTCAGGCAACAACTTTCTCCTCACCTCCAGCCTAAACTTCCCCTGGCACAGCTTCAGACTGTGTCCTCTTGTTCTGCTGCTGGTTGCCTGACAGAAGAAGGTAACCTCACCCTGGCCACCCTTCAGGTAGTTGTAGACAGCAAGAAGGTCTCCCCTGAGCCTCCTCTTCTCCAGGCTAACCAATCCCAGCTCCCTCAGCCTCTCTCCATAGGGCTGTGCTCCAGGCCTCTCCCCAGCCTCGTTGCCCTTCTCTGGACACACTCAAGCACCTCAATGTCCTTCTTCAATGGAGGGGCCCAGAACTGGACACAGGACTCAAGGTGTGGCCTAAGCAGTGCAGAGTCCAGGGGGAGAATGAGCTCCCTGCTCCTGCTGGCCACACTCTTGCTGATGCAGGCCAGGATGCCATTGGCCTTCTTGGCCACCTGGGCACACTGCTGGCTCATGTTCAGGCGGGTGTCAATCAGCACCCCCAGATCCCTTTCTGTTTGGCTGCTCTCCAGCCACTCCCACCCCAGCCTGTAGCTCTGCATGGGGTTGTTGTGGCCAAAGTGCAGCACCTGGCACTTGGATTTGTTGAGCTCCATCCCCTTGGACTCTGCCCATCTGTGCAGGCAGTCGAGGTCCTGCTGCAGAGCCCTTCTGCCCTCCAACCCAGCAACATCAGCCCCCAGCTGATATATGGAGATATATATGGAGAATATATGCTATACAGCAGAACTGGGATGATAAATTGAATGACTTGCTTTACAACAGCAGGCTGAAATCAGCCAGGATCACAGGAGGGATTAAATCTAAGAGGTTGGACACTGAAGGAGTGGCCTATAAAATATAAAGAACAATATCAGCCTATGGGAACTAAACATTTGGCCTAAGACAAGAATTTCTAAAACTGAACACAGAGCAGTCCCTCAAGCATTCTCCCACCTCAACACACAACGCAGAGGAACACCGAAGGGCTTCCCACCACCTTCCACTGATGCACATAACCATTCCAGAACATAATTGTATCTCACCTGTACAGCCTGTCGCTCGTAGAGAGACATCTGGGATATCTGAGGACGTGTGCTTCCTCCAGAACTGGAGCTCCCACTGGTGGAACTGGAGTTCTGCTCACTTTCAGTCTCCATGGTGACAGGATCCCAGGAACTCAAGCAGACTCCAGATCTACATTGAAAGAATTGAAACTAAGTCAGGCTAGAGAAAGAACCAAACCATATTTCACTGCATTACACAGTTTTTATTACTGGAATATCCCAGTTCCAGGCTCCTTGTGCAGCTCTGTTGTATCACAGGAACTGGGTATGACAGGGTTCTGAAAGCATCCAGAAATCATACTTTGTTTTGAATCTTTCATTTCCACTGTCAGGAACGTAACACAGATTCTCATATTTCTATTGTCATGCTACAGCTGGAATCTACAGCACCTTTAACTCTCATAAAGACAGTGGAGTAAAGGAGCAGCTGCAGCCTATGTAAAAAATCACCACAGCTAACAAACCTGATCATTTCTCCTTCAAGGGAGGCTATTGAACTGTGGTGAATTGCACTTTGGCAACTTCTGATCTGCTCTCCCTCCAGTCCCACAAGAGGTATCATTTTCCCCAAACTCCAGTGCCCTACTGCAGCTATATTAATTCAATCCTCTGTCTCCCAGCTTACCCCCCAGCCCCTGACTATTTTGTTCATTCTCTGATCCCATGGACTTTCTAGCTACTTCTTGTTCCTGGCAGATCCTAACTTGAATATCAGGCTGAAAACTGGTATCTGTGGTGGCTAGTTGCTTTCAGGAGGAAGAGAATCGGAAGCAGAGAGGATGAAGGATTCAGTGGCAACACTTGGAGGTGAAAGCTGCTGAAGAGGTCAGGCAGGACCAGGGAGATCTTCCAGCAGCACAGAAATAAGTTGCAGTGAAACACAGGACTGAGAAAGGACTATCACCAGGACCGGAGAAAGCTTTCACCAACCAAGGGGTAAAGAAGCAACACTGAGCAGAGAGTGCTTAGAAGAAGAGTAAGACAATGGGATGATCAGAGAATTTCCCATAGCAAGAAACATGGGCCACATAAGGAGTACTGAACTGAGGTGAACTGCACTCTGGCAACTTCTGATCTGCTCTCCCTCCAGTCTCACAAGAGCTATCATTTTCCCCAAACTCCAGTGCCCTACTGCAGCTATATCAATTCAGTCCTCTGTCTCCCAGCTTTCCCAGGAGTAGAAAGGGTTAAGAGTCAGAAAAGGGAAAGTGCAAAAGTGCTTACTTAACATAATTGTTCTTTTTTTAATACTACTACTAATAATGCCATATTAAAAAAAAAAAAAGCAGGCTCTAGTAGTCTCAATATCACTGTCAGTCTGTTTCATCAGTCAGCTCCCCTGCAACGTATCTAAGAGGCCTCTAAATGAGAATCTCTTATCTAGACCTTTTCAAATTCAGAGGTTGAGCTTCACAGCCTTCACCAAACACAACTTTTTCCAGGTACACAAAAAAACAGAGCAGCATGGAAAAGGAGGTCCAACAATAGCCTCAACCAGACAACTTTTAAAATTCTGGAATGGTGTTAAGGGCAGCAGATTACTTTAAAGTAGGGCAGCAGCAGTACCACTGCAGAGAGGATGGCTGGCTCAATCAGGGAACTGCTGCTATAAGCCTGCTCCTCAAAAACCTGGAAAATTCTGTCATGGACATGCCCCATTCTTGTCCTCCCCATACACCTTTACTTACGCTCAGAAGTCCTGCCCAGGCATCTCCCTCCTAATCCATCAATGGCTTTCCCCATACACCTTTACTTATGCTCAGAAGTCCTGCCCAGGCATCTCCCTCCTAATCCATCAATGGCTTCAGTGCTGGCCACTGGTAATTCTGACCTACAGTCATCTCAATTGAGAGGCAACCTCTTCTGCCAGGCCACTGCTGTCTTCAGGCACAACCCTATTACAGGTTGAAACAGTGAGTCGTCCAGAATATAAAACTTCTGGAGAAAAACAATTGCCTTAAATATCTTTCTTAGGGGGCAGCACTGCAAAATGAAATGGAGCCCAGAAAGAAATTGAGAAGGGAGAGAACAGACTTTTTGAAATAAAAAAAAGTAAACTGTGAACAATACTTCGAGGGAGGGTTAAATGCAAGTCAGAGCGAGGCTACCCATGCTACACCAAATTAACTAGGAGCTTAGCTACCATTAAGAGGTAATTCGTCACCCTCACCATCTCAACATTTACCTTGCTTCTGGTGCTCACTAGATCAATCTGGTAACTTTTCAGAAAAGCTATGCTGAACAGCCATTTTCTGCCTGGTCAGCAAGTTGAATTAGCTTGCTTGTGATGCTGCAAGTGTTAGTGAGAGAGAAAAGAAGTTAAATAAGGTTCAACTTAGTTGTAGCACATATCAACAGCTCAACAGCTGCATGAGGAGGAGAAATCTGCCTTCTGACCTGGTGCTCTGCTCCACCAATCTGTGCTTCCCAGTAAACAGTGTTATTGATTCTCAAGGCTTCCAGCAATTTTTCGAGTTCCACACTGATCTAGATCTTCTTAAAATTAGGTTCTAGCACAAACAAAATCCTGCAGAAGTGTTTCTGGAACGAGACATCAAAAAACACTGATCTCACTGTAGGGAGAAGGCTTTTGGGGGACATGGATAGAGAATCAGCCTCCCTTTGCAGAAGGGCAGTAAGAATTCTAAGCTGCTTGCGACATGCAGGGTTATCCAGCAAAACTCTTCAAACACAGAAACGAAAAGGCACAGAATTTCCCCAGTCAAGTTCACCCAGAGATGCAGCTCCGTGTTAGTGTAATCCAATCGAAACACAAGCTATTCCCACTGAAAACAGCACAGACTACACTCCCTCCCTCCTTACACATCTTCCAGTGCCCTCCAAACACCTAGTGATCACTGGGCTATCAGCTCACTTGACTCCTCTAGCTGCTGCTCCAAGACTTGGGTAACCTAGAGATAATGATTAAACCATGAGTTTTCCAAAATACTTAGTTAACCAACTCACCTAGCAAAAGTAGCTAGTAGCTCTCAAGCAAAAAAAAAAAAAAAAAAAAAAAAAAAAAAAAAAAAAAAAAAAAAAAAAAAAAAAAAAAAAACCCAAACAAAAAAACACACCCAAAAAAACCCAACAAAACCTCAACAACCCAGAGTAACAATGTGTCCGTGGCCTTAAATTAACAAATTAACTTATCAACAACAGGTAGAACTGCATCCCTAAAAGTGATAGGGAAGGATAAAAAAAGGCAGGAATGACAGCACAGCGGAAAGGAAGAAAACCAGCTCATGAAGCAGTACAAGTATGACCACATGGGCCAGTCCAGACCCTGTGTGACCTTAGCATACACCACAGGTGGCTGATCTACAAGTTCCTGACCTTTCTCAAGTGCAAGAGCAAAAGAGTCTGGTCAAACATCTACTCTAGTCAACACTGGGTAGGAGGTAGCAAAGTTTTACTGCCTCACCCCATCCCTTTCCCCCAAAATACGATTGTTGCCTGCAGAACGTTTTCTAATCTCATAAACTATTTCATTTTTTCTCCCATGAAGAATTAAACACCAAATAACGTTTGGACGGGTCTGCCTACATATTTTGAGGAGAGAAAAAAAAAAAAAAAAAAAAAAGCTTAAAACCAAGACTACAGCTCCCTCCTTGCTCTGTTAACCGTAGTTTTCCACAACAGTCTCTCAGCTCCTTAAAGCAGAGGCGTGTAAACTGGCGAGGGCACGTTCACTCTGCCCTGGGATGCTCTGGAAGCTGCAGACTCCCGAGAGGTGCACGGACCCTTGTACCGACCTGTTCCCCAACCCAGGGCTGTGCCCGGCCCATCGCACGCCTTTCCCTGCCGAGCGGGACCGTCGCAGCCGCCCGGGAGAGTGAGCGATAAGGGCAGCCCTGCCTTCCAGGCCGACGATAACTCCAGCAGCAAAGTTAAGCCGAGAGGGTGCGTGCAGGAGCCCTGCCCGCCCTAACCGCAACAAGGGAGGCGGGGATCCACCGCAGGATGCCCGCCACCGGGGAGCTAAAGAAAGGCGCGCGTTTAACACCCGGCTACCTGCCGGGGAAAAGCGGCGGCGGTAGCTGCCCGGGAGCGGGAATCGGGGCACTTCTCGGCCGCTGCTCCCGGGGCCGGCCAGACAATGGCCGCTCCACCGCCGCTGTCAAGTTCCAGCTCGCCTTGGCCCCGGGATACTTTCACCTCCGCAGCCGCCCGCGTTCCCCGGGCCCGGCCTCACCTGCAGTCACCACAGCACTGCTCCGCTCCGCACGGCTCCCGCAGCAGCAGCAGCAGCAACGACGACGCCGACGCCAACGATGCCGACGCCGCCACCACCACGAACCTGCCCGCCCGANGCAAGGCCGCGCCGTGCGGGGCCTGCGCACGGCCGCCGGTTCGGCTTCTCCTTTTTAATTGTGTTTTCAAATGTTCTTGCTTTGTTTTTTGGGGGGGTTGGGGTTTCGTTTGTTTGGGGTTTTGTGGGGTTTTTTTGTTTGGTTTGGTTTTTTGTTTTGGGGGGGTGGTGGTTTATTATTTATTTATTTATTTTATTTTGGCGTCTGGGGCTCCCCTCCGCTGCGTCACTTCCTCCCTCAATGCACTTCCGTTCACCTGAGCGTTCCCACTCCCAGCCCGCGTCGCCCGGCGCCGCTTCCCTGTTGCCCCGGTGACAGCAGCCGGGACCTGCCGAGAGTGCCGAGGCTGGAACGTCGCCTAATTGCGCGGGTGGCGGCCGTTCCGCTCACCCTCCCGGCCCTGCCGAGGAAGGGGACTCGGTACCCCAGTACAGGCCTCCTGCAAAGCCTTGGGGAAGAAAACCGAAGGCATCAAGAACTTGATAAAAGTCAAGAAACTGAGGCTGAGGGGAGACCTCATTGCTCTCTGCAGCTCCCTGAAAGGACGTTGGAGCCACCTGGGTGTTGGTCTCCTCTAATAACAAGTGATAGGACAAGAGGAAATGGCCTCGAGTTGCACCAAGGGAGGTTTAGGCTGGCTCTTAAAAGAAACTTCTTCATTGAAAGGGTTCTGGAACCCTGGCTTCCCAGGGAGGTGGTTGGATCCCCATTCTCTTTCAAAGACAAAGATGTGGTGCTGGGGGACATGGTTTAGCACCAGACTTGGTAGAATTAAATAATGGTTAGATTCAAAGATACTGAACTTGATCATCTTAGAAGATGTTTTCCAACCAAAACGTTTCTATGAGTCTATAATAAATGTGTGTGGGAGTCTTTTCTAATTTAGATGGAAATCTGACTGGTTATCTTGGGGGGCAAAAAGAGTTGTAAGGCTGTTCAAAATAAATAGAGGGTGATCAAAGTAACAATGGCTAGGCGGGGAACCCAGACAACACAATCTCTGTGAATCAGCCACTCCTAAAACCCCTCAGTGGCTGGGTGAATGACAGAGCCATTTGTCTCTGTTCCAAACTCCACTGAAGTACTTTCAAGGGAGGAAACTCGACTCTATGCAAACAAAGGGGAACTAATGCAGAAGCTTTAGGACTTAATGGGAGGTGCTTCAGCTGTGGTACTGGGGGATGTTGGAATGATGAAAGAGAAGTTGAGAATTTGGAAGACTGCATTGGTATGTTTGGATAAAGAATTGCAGGCAGGGGAATGAGTGGATCAAGGTGGACTGGGAAAATGTGAAAGTGGAGATGGATGAGTTAAGCCGCATCAAATGCAATCCATGCATTTGTGTGGACAGCTTTCACACCTCATTGCTACAGTCTGTGCTATGTTGATAATAAATTATTTGAATTATTACCTGCGTGGTTATGATCTCTGCTGTGTGCATGTTTGTGTGGTACAATAACAAACTGTGGTCTGTGTAGCCAGGAAGTAGGATGGATGGTTTAAGGGCCCAGTATCCCAAGTGAACTTTGAAGGGCACATTTCTATGTGCTCTAGTCCTTCAAGAACACAATCAGGCTCCTGAGTCTGCCTGTGGTTTTTTGGGTGTCTTTGAAATGCTGTCTCCTGTCAGCACACGCATGTGCGTGCACGTCTGTTGCCAAGTTGGACACAACCCTGACACTAGTGCTAAAGCAGAGTATTGTTCTACTTGAAGTAAGGAGCTCCCACCCATCTCTCTTGGTCCAGGAAGAACGGAAGCCTCTGGATCTTTCATCCCACCAGATTGTGGGAAACAAGTGCACCTGACTAATGTCTACAGTGGATTCCTCTTGTTCTGTTCCCATATCCAAGCATGGCGGAGGATACATCACAACCTATTCCCTTTGCTACAGACCAATTTTTTCGATAGTTGATGAACTTTGTGAAGTTGCTAATACTATTGACTCCCATAAGTCCTGTTCTTATAAAGTACCTTTTTTGTTTGATTTGAATTGATTACCAACTAGTTTTATCACACACACACACACACACACACACACACACACACACACACACACACNGGGGGGGCGGTGCCCGGCGGTGGAGGGGTGGGGGGTGCCGTTGTGTGGGAGAAGGCGGGGCCGAGGCGTTACGTCGCGGAGGCGCCTAGCGGGCCCGGGGCGGCCGCGGCCTGGCAAAGCAGCCTCGAGGGAGAAAGGGGCTAGCAAGGCCGCGCCGTGCGGGGCCTGCGCACGGCCGCCGGTTCGGCTTCTCCTTTTTAATTGTGTTTTCAAATGTTCTTGCTTTGTTTTTTGGGGGGGTTGGGGTTTCGTTTGTTTGGGGTTTTGTGGGGTTTTTTTGTTTGGTTTGGTTTTTTGTTTTGGGGGGGTGGTGGTTTATTATTTATTTATTTATTTTATTTTGGCGTCTGGGGCTCCCCTCCGCTGCGTCACTTCCTCCCTCAATGCACTTCCGTTCACCTGAGCGTTCCCACTCCCAGCCCGCGTCGCCCGGCGCCGCTTCCCTGTTGCCCCGGTGACAGCAGCCGGGACCTGCCGAGAGTGCCGAGGCTGGAACGTCGCCTAATTGCGCGGGTGGCGGCCGTTCCGCTCACCCTCCCGGCCCTGCCGAGGAAGGGGACTCGGTACCCCAGTACAGGCCTCCTGCAAAGCCTTGGGGAAGAAAACCGAAGGCATCAAGAACTTGATAAAAGTCAAGAAACTGAGGCTGAGGGGAGACCTCATTGCTCTCTGCAGCTCCCTGAAAGGACGTTGGAGCCACCTGGGTGTTGGTCTCCTCTAATAACAAGTGATAGGACAAGAGGAAATGGCCTCGAGTTGCACCAAGGGAGGTTTAGGCTGGCTCTTAAAAGAAACTTCTTCATTGAAAGGGTTCTGGAACCCTGGCTTCCCAGGGAGGTGGTTGGATCCCCATTCTCTTTCAAAGACAAAGATGTGGTGCTGGGGGACATGGTTTAGCACCAGACTTGGTAGAATTAAATAATGGTTAGATTCAAAGATACTGAACTTGATCATCTTAGAAGATGTTTTCCAACCAAAACGTTTCTATGAGTCTATAATAAATGTGTGTGGGAGTCTTTTCTAATTTAGATGGAAATCTGACTGGTTATCTTGGGGGGCAAAAAGAGTTGTAAGGCTGTTCAAAATAAATAGAGGGTGATCAAAGTAACAATGGCTAGGCGGGGAACCCAGACAACACAATCTCTGTGAATCAGCCACTCCTAAAACCCCTCAGTGGCTGGGTGAATGACAGAGCCATTTGTCTCTGTTCCAAACTCCACTGAAGTACTTTCAAGGGAGGAAACTCGACTCTATGCAAACAAAGGGGAACTAATGCAGAAGCTTTAGGACTTAATGGGAGGTGCTTCAGCTGTGGTACTGGGGGATGTTGGAATGATGAAAGAGAAGTTGAGAATTTGGAAGACTGCATTGGTATGTTTGGATAAAGAATTGCAGGCAGGGGAATGAGTGGATCAAGGTGGACTGGGAAAATGTGAAAGTGGAGATGGATGAGTTAAGCCGCATCAAATGCAATCCATGCATTTGTGTGGACAGCTTTCACACCTCATTGCTACAGTCTGTGCTATGTTGATAATAAATTATTTGAATTATTACCTGCGTGGTTATGATCTCTGCTGTGTGCATGTTTGTGTGGTACAATAACAAACTGTGGTCTGTGTAGCCAGGAAGTAGGATGGATGGTTTAAGGGCCCAGTATCCCAAGTGAACTTTGAAGGGCACATTTCTATGTGCTCTAGTCCTTCAAGAACACAATCAGGCTCCTGAGTCTGCCTGTGGTTTTTTGGGTGTCTTTGAAATGCTGTCTCCTGTCAGCACACGCATGTGCGTGCACGTCTGTTGCCAAGTTGGACACAACCCTGACACTAGTGCTAAAGCAGAGTATTGTTCTACTTGAAGTAAGGAGCTCCCACCCATCTCTCTTGGTCCAGGAAGAACGGAAGCCTCTGGATCTTTCATCCCACCAGATTGTGGGAAACAAGTGCACCTGACTAATGTCTACAGTGGATTCCTCTTGTTCTGTTCCCATATCCAAGCATGGCGGAGGATACATCACAACCTATTCCCTTTGCTACAGACCAATTTTTTCGATAGTTGATGAACTTTGTGAAGTTGCTAATACTATTGACTCCCATAAGTCCTGTTCTTATAAAGTACCTTTTTTGTTTGATTTGAATTGATTACCAACTAGTTTTATCACACACACACACACACACACACACACACACACACACACACACACACCCCTCCTAATCTGACGTGGAAATACCTGCTGACAAACAGCTTTCCACTGACTTTATCTACCACCTTCATTATTTTTGTAAATCCCAGTCACCTCATCCACCCACCAGATTCTGGTCATTTGGCTCACCAAATGGTGGAATCCCAGCTTTTTCAGCGCCCGTCGATGGAGCGCTTGTGCCATCCTGTAACTGTTACTGTTGCCCTTGAGGTTCACAGCACCACTTACAGGACCACCTTATAGGGTCTGGCCGGAAACCTGCCAAGTGCTATTCCTAAAAATAAACCAGGATTTATTTCATAGTGGGATCACTTGCTCACGTTTTAGATGCAGATCTTCCCAGCGTCTCACCTAAAAGCAGCCCGATTTCATTCCATTGGCTGGTTGTGGGGGTTTGGTTTTGTTCTGTTTCCCTTTTCTATTTCAACCCATTTTAGCAAAGCAGTTTTGCTGGAGTAACAGCATCTTAACAGAGCAAGCCGCGGAGCAATGGTGACACTCAGTGGACTCGCAGGAAAAGCACACCCTTTGAGTTCGTGATCTTTCCAATTTATCGGGAAGGCTGTGAAAGCCAACGAACCTCGAATGCGGGTGAGTAAAGAGCACTGCATGAGTTGAGCCTGCATATTGTGCCATCTGGATTCGTATTGTCTGCCAGTTTTATGAGATTCAACAAGGCCAAGTGTGCAAGGTCCTGCATTTGAGTCACAACAACCTCATGGACATTCCAGGTTTGGGGCAGAGTGGTTGTATATCTGTCCAGCAGAGAAAGACCTGGGGGTGTTGACCGATGAACGTGAGCCGACATGTGTGCAGGTGGGCAGAAAGGCCAACACCATCCTGGCCTGTATCAGGACCAGGGAAGTGATTGACACAGCACTGGTGGGGGCACACCTTGAGTACTAGGTTCAGTTCTGGGGCCTGCAGTTCAAGGAAGACACTGAGGTGCAACAAAGAAGGGCCTGGAAAACAGGTCTCATGACAAGTGCTTGAGGTAACTGGAGTAGTTTAGTCTGGAGAAAAGGAGGCTGAAGGGAGGCCTTCTCACTCTCTACAACTCACCGAAATGAGGTTGCAATCAGCTGGGTGTTGGTCTCTTCTCCCTAGTAACAAGTGATAGAACAAGAGGAAATGGCCTCAAGTTGCACCAAGGGAGATTGAATCACAGAATGTTATGCAAAAGATCCAAAGCAGGATCACCTATACCAGGTGACACAGGAATGCATCCAGGCAGGTTTAAAATATCTTCAGATAGGGACACTCCACAACACCCCTGGGCAGCCTGTTCCATCACCCTCACAGTGAAATTTTTTTCCTCATGTTTCCATGGAACTTCCTATATCTCAACTTCCACCCATTGCCCCTTGTCAAGTCATTGAGCATTGCTGAGAAGAGCCTGGCTCTATCTTGGCACTCACCCTTTGCATATTTATAAACATTAATGAGATCACTCCTTAGTCTCCTGCTCTACAAACTAAACAGACCCAGCTCCCTCAGTTTCTCCTTGTAAGGAAGATGTTCCAGTCCCTTAATATTTGTTGTGGCTCTGCACTGGACTATTTCAGGCAGTTACCTGTCCTTGAACTGAGGGCCTAGGACCAGGCACAATATCAAAGATCCAGCCTTATCAGGGCAGAGTAGAAAGGGAGGTGAACCTCCTTGACCTACTGACTACACCCCAGAATGGCACTGGCCTTCTTGGCCACAAAGGCACATTGCTGGCTCACAGTCAACCTTCTATCCACTAGGACCCCAGGTCCCTTTCCCCTTCACTGCTGTCCAGCATGTCAGTCCTCAACCTTTACTGGCCCATAGGGTTGTTCTTTCCCAGGTGCAAGACTCTACACTTGTCCTTGCTGAATTTCAATAAATTTCTCCCTGCCCAACTCTCCAGCCAGTCCAAGTCTTACACAACCTTCCGGTGCATCAGTCACTCCACTCACTTTGGTGTCACCAGCAAACCTGGTGACGGTGCTCTCTGTGCCCTCATTCAGATCACTAATGAATATACTGAACAGTACTGGTCCCAGTACTGACCCCTGAGGGACTCCACTAGATACAGGCCTCCAACTGGACCATCCCATGGACCACAACTCTCTGGCTTCTTTCCTTCAACCAGTTCACATCCACCTCACTAGCTGATCACCCAGACCTCACCACCTCACTTTAGCTACAAGGGTGCTGTGAGAGACAGTGCCAAATGCTTTACTGAAATTAAGATAAACCACATCCACTGCTCTACCATCATCTACTGTACACCTGGTTATGCCCTCATAAAAGGCTATTGAGTTGATCAAACATGACTTCTCCTTGGTGAACCCATGCTGACAGCTCCTAATGACCCTCTTGTCCTTGGTATGGCTAAGGACAGCAACAAGGATAAGTTCCTCCACCACCTTTCCAAGGATGGAGGTGAGGCTGACAGGTCTATAGTTACCTGGGTCCTTCTCCTTACCCTTTTTGAAGATTGGAATGACATTTGCCTTCCTTCAGTCCCTAAGCAGCTCTCCTGTCCACTATGATTTACCAAAGATGATGGAGAGTGGTCTGGCAGTGACCTCCGCTGGCTTCCTCAGCATTCACAGGTGCATGACCTCGGGATTCATGGATTTATGGATGTCCAGATTACTTAACTCTTCCCTAACCCAGTCCTCACCAACCAAGAAAAAACTAGTCCTTTGTCGTGTCTTCCACTGGGGCCTCAGGGGTGTGGGGCTCCTGAGGACAGTCTCCAGTAGTATAGATGGAGATGAAGGAGTCATCGGCAGCTCTGCCTTCTTTGCATCCTCTGTCACCAGGGCACCCACCTCATTCAGCACTGGGGCTCCATTGCCTCTAGTGTTAGTTTTCCCTGCAATGTATGTGAAGAAACCCTTTCTGTTGCATGGGAGTGGTTTAAGAAAAAACTGCTTCACTGAAAGAATTCTCAAACCCTGGAACAGGCTGCATGTGGAGGTAGTTGAATCCCCATCCCTGGAGGTGTTTCAAACAGGCAGAGATGTGGTGCTAAGGGACATGGTTTAGCACCAGACTTGGTAGTTAGAGAATGGTTGGGCTCAATGACCTAAAAGATCTTTTGCAACCAAAATGATCTTATGATTCTGTGATTTGATATAATAAAAGCATATAAATGGATGTCTAGCCTACGTACCTGCATTTGCCTCCTCTCTCTTTCCCACGTTCATTTACTCACTTCAGTCTGAAAGTGAGACTGTTACCTTCAGGTACCTTAGAAAGAAAAACACTTTCTTATGTGTTGGGGAATGATGGAGTTTTCATATACAGTGTCATGAAACATGGCAGCTTGTAATATATTCAGCCCTAGCCACCAAGAGCTAATCCTCAGAGCAGTACCATGGAGGTGCAAGGGAAGCCAGAAATCTGATTCAGACTTACCTACAAGCCTAAGATGTCTTCTTGCTAAAGAAAAAGCTGGCATTATTCCCAGGTTACTGGGTGTCCCAGGTTGGGAACTATAAGGTTAAAAAGAGTCCTCTGGGGACTGGCAGATTGTTATTCCATCCCATCATTCTGCTATCTCTTCATAAGCTCACGGCAAGGCCAGTTCGTTCTTCTTTCCTCCCCCTCCAGCCTTGTGCCAGGCAGGAGCTCCCTTATCAGGATAAACATGTAAGGATAGGCCTTGTTTGGGGCCTCCAGAGGCTGTGCTTAGGCGTCTGGATGATGGCAGTGGCGTGGGGTGGGAGGACTGGAGCACTGGGGATTGTAGATTTAGTTTTGGGTTGGGGGAAAATTCAGGGGGTTCGCTAATGGCTTACGGATCTGCTTTGTAATTTCTGTCTGTAACTCTCTCTCCAAATACAGTTCTGTTTTTTCTCCAATTCGTTTGAGAGCTTCACTCTGTTGGCTCTTTAAACCCGTGACACTGGGATATTACAGGTGGGATAAGTCTACATTGCAGTTATTGCACTGTACTAGAGGCTGCCTGGATCTGTACTTTTGGTGTGCACACCTTCCCACACATGGACACCAAATGATCCGCAGCCGCACCACCAGGTCTATTCAGCCTTGGCCAGTATGGCTCATCACCATCTCCAGAAGGAAGAAGCTGGGCAGGAGATGATCATAGCAACCCTGTTTTGTCCTGTCTCTGAGCTAATGGTCACCTGACTGCGCTTGTTTCTAAATCCTCCTCTGACCTTTCCTGTCGCACATGTCAGACCAGCCTTTTGTATACCTTCACCTCCCCCATACACCCGCTCTACAACTTGCTTTCTGCATGAGTGATCCCAGTGTAGGTTTGATACTCTCTCCCTACCGTTGCAAGGCTTCTCCAGGTTTGCAAGCTGAGGGAGCAGAGGCTGCAATCACTGATCTCCTCGTTTTACTTTCCCACCCCTCAAAAACCCCAGATAAAATGCATGCCAAACCACCTTTCTGCTTCCCGCAGGAAGTGGGAGGTTAGCAGACATAAAGAGATCAGAATATTGTGTGAGCAACAACAGGGGTCAGTTACCTGCAGTACCCTGAAGGCACTCTTCTCCTCACCACCACTTTTAAGATGTGAACTGCCTATGAAAAGAAACAAGCATAAGTTGGTAGGTATCAGACTACTTCTAAGGGTTACTGGGCCTGGCCATCAAAGACAGTATTAATGACATTGTTTATCAACCTAAGTGTGGGAATGAACCCACAGCTACCAGCTTTGACACAGGAAGTCACCAATTTTAGACTTTTCTCAGGGAAGAAGCCCTTTTGATTGTCAAAAGTGAGCCACATTCCAGGGGCTCTCTTTGTTGGAAGACTGACTAAGAGATGCTTCACAAGATAAGGGCTTAAGGGGTAATAATGGGACATTAAGCTTAAAAAGAGAAAGAGATAACATATGGATTGCTAAAATGGTGTCCTTTTCCTTTACTAATCACCCCTGGCACAGACACAAGGTATTGTCAAAAGGAAAAGGGTTAATAAAGGTTCCAGATTTCACAAGCAGGGATGGGGAGGAGGAGGTGATTTTAGAGCTAGGTAAGTACCTGGTGGTCCCAAAAGATGGCAGGAGCATCCAGATAAGGGAATGGTAAATTTTTACCTTCACATGTAGATGAGCAGTGAGGAGTCATCGAGTCAGGCACCAGCAAATTTGCAGCTGACACCAAACTGGGGGCTGATGTTGCTGGGTTGGAGGGCAGAAGGGCTCTGCAGAGGGACCTCGACCGCCTGCACAGATGGGCAGAGTCCAAGGGGATGGAGCTCAACAAATGCAAGTGCCAGGTGCTGCACTTTGGCCACAACAACCCCATGCAGAGCTACAGGCTGGGGTGGGAGTGGCTGGAGAGCAGCCAAACAGAAAGGGATCTGGGGGTGCTGATTGACACCCACCTGAACATGAGCCAGCAGTGTGCCCAGGTGGCCAAGAAGGCCAATGGCATCCTGGTCTGCATCAGCAAGAGTGTGGCCAGCAGGAGCAGGGAGCTCATTCTCCCCCTGGACTCTGCACTGCTTAGGCCACACCTTGAGTCCTGTGTCCAGTTCTGGATCCCTCAATTGAAGAAGGACATTGAGGTGCTTGAGTGTGTCCAGAGAAGGGCAACGAGGCTGGGGAGAGGCCTGGAGCCCTATGGAGAGAGGCTGAGGGAGCTGGGATTGGTTAGCCTGGAGAAGAGGAGGCTCAGGGGAGACCTTCTTGCTGTCTACAACTACCTGAAGGGTGGTTGTAGCCAGGAGGAGGTTGTTTTCTTCTCTCAGGCAAGCAGCAGCAGAACAAGAGGACAGAGTCTCAAGCTGTGCCAGGGGAAGTTTAGGCTGGAGGTGAGGAGAAAGTTGTTGCCTGAGAGAGTCATTGACTGCTGGAATGGGCTGCCCAGGGAGGTGGTGGAGTCACCATCCCTGGAAGTGTTCAAGGTGGGTTTGGACGTGGCACTTGGTGCCATGGTCTGGTCTTGAGGTCTGTGGTGATGGCTTGGACTTGATGATCTTTGAGGTCTCTTCCAACTCTGGTGATTACTGTGAGACTGTGAAATGACTGCATTATTGTGTTACTGTTTTGCATATGAGACCCAGCTTATGTCTCAGAAAGTGTGTTAGCTTCTGGACATCACCCTGCTAGCACCCAGTCTTGCACAGAATCTTAATAAACTTGATATCTTGTCTCTCTGTGTGGATTGGACTTTGCACACTGGGTGGAGGACCAATTTTTGGGACAACAAACTCTTAAAGAAACCACATTAACAAAGAAATCAAGGCGTGCTTTAAAAATTACTCATCTATTGAAGTGTTTTGGATTTAACTGTGGGTTGCACCTTGATACAGCTAGAAATTAAGAATTAACAAACCATCACATGTGAGTCTGCAGGTGTGCACAGAGACAGTAGACATCATGATGTGCCCTTGAAGCACAGAAAACCAACCAGAACCTGAGCTGCATCAGAAGTGTGGCCAGCAGGTCAAGGGAGGCGATTCTACCCTTCTACTCCACTCTGGTGTGACCCCACCTGGAGTACTGCATGCAGTTCTGGAGCCTCTGTTACAAGAGGGATGTGAAAATGCTGGAGCGTGTCCAGAGGAGGGCCACGAGGATGTCAGAGGGCTGGAGCTGCTCTGCTGTGAGGACAGACTGAAAGAGTTGAGGCTGTTCAGGCCGGAGAAGAGGAGGCTCCCAGGTGACCTTACTGTGGCCTTCCAAGAAGAGTGCCTACAAAAAAGAGCTGGGGAGGGACTTTTTAGGCTATCAGGTAGCGACAGAACTAAGGGGAATGGAGCAAAGCTGGAGGTGAGGAGATTCAAACTGGATGTGAGGAGGAAGTTCTTCAGCATGAGAGTGGTGAGAGCCTGGCATGGGTTGCCCAGGGAGGTGGTTGCGGCCCCATGCCTGAAGTTGTTTAAGGTCAGGCTGGATGAGGCTCTGGCCAGCCTGACCTAGGGTAGAGTGTCCCTGCCCATGGCAGGGGGGTTGGGACTAGATGGTCATAGAATCATAGAATCATAGAATCATAGAATGGTAAGGTTGGAAGGGACCTCAAGGATCATCTAGTTCCAACCCCCTGCCAT
>VWZE01009728.1:0-15988 GCA_013396675.1 Eubucco bourcierii | reverse complement strand
CCTGTGCCCATGGCACCTGTGCCCATGCTGGGGCTGTGTTGCTGCTCGGACTGGATGCCCTTCATCGACTCAATTTCCCACAGGCCTCTGGCCACATCCTGCTTGGCTCTAAGCCCAAGATGCTGGTCCCTGACTGCTTGCCCTTCTCTCTCTGGCAGTATGAGGAGCTGCAGGCCACAGCAGGCAGGCATGGGGACGACCTCCGCAGCACCAAGCAGGAGATCTCAGAGCTGAATCGCCACGTCCAGAGGCTGCGCTCCGAGATCGACAGCGTCAAGAAGCAGGTAAAGGCTCTTGGGCTGCCCCAGGGCAGGGTTAGGTTGGACACTGAAAGAAATTTCTCCATTAAAAGGGTTCTCCAAGCCCAGCCCAGGCTGCCCAGGGAGGTGGCTGAATGTTGAGGGGGGCTATGGCTGGATGGAGGTTGGAGCCAGGTGGGGGTTGGCCAAGGAATAAGGGACAGGGTGCCAGGGGATGGCCTGATAGTAGCCTTCCAGTATCTGAAGGGGGCCTACAGGAAGGCTGGGGAGGGATTATTTACAAGGTCCNGCGCTCCGAGATCGACAGCGTCAAGAAGCAGGTAAAGGCTCTTGGGCTGCCCCAGGGCAGGGTTAGGTTGGACACTGAAAGAAATTTCTCCATTAAAAGGGTTCTCCAAGCCCAGCCCAGGCTGCCCAGGGAGGTGGCTGAATGTTGAGGGGGGCTATGGCTGGATGGAGGTTGGAGCCAGGTGGGGGTTGGCGTCTTCTGTCAAGGAGTAAAGGACAGGGTGTCAGGGGATGGCCTGATAGTAGCCTTCCAGTATCTGAAGGGGGCCTACAGGAAGGCTGGGGAGGGATTATTTACAAGGTCCTGCAATGACAGGACAAGGGGCAATGGGTTTGAACTGGCAGAGGGGAGATTTAGACTGGATGTTAGGAGGAAGTTCTTTACAGTGAGGGTGGTGAGGCACTGGCACAGGTTGCCCAGGGAGGTTGTGGATGCTCCCTCCCTGGAGGTGTTCAAGGCCAGGTTGGAGGAGGCCTTGAGTGAGCTGTACTAGTGGGAGGTGTCCCTGCCTATGGCAGGGGGTTGGAACTGGATGATCCTTGAGGTCCCTTCCAACCTTCCCATTCTATGATTCTATGATTCAAGTTGCACCAGGGGAGGTTTGGGTTGGACATCACAAGAAAATTCTTCACTGGAAGGTTCTCTGAGCCTGGAGCAGGCTGCCCAGGGAAGTGGTGGAGTCCTCATTCCTGGAGGGGTTTCAAAGTCTTGGAGGTGTGGTGCTGAGGGCCATGGCTGAGCCCCAGCCTTGGTAGAGTCAGAGAAGGGTTGTAATGAATGACCTGAAAGGTCCTCTCCAACCAAAATGCCTCTGAAGTCACCTGGCTGAGAAACAATGAGCTGAGGGTTCATTGAGGGCTATTGCTGAGCCCCAGCATTGATACAGAAGGGTTGGGCTGGATGATCTAAAAGGTCTTCTCCAACCCAAATGCCTCTGAGGTCCCCTGGCTCAGAAGCTGTAAGCTGAGGATCCACTGAGGGCCATGGCTCAGCCCCAGCCTTGGTAGTGTCAGAGAAGGGTTGGACTGGATGATCTAAAAGGTCTTCTCCAACCCAAATGCCTCTGAGGTCCCCTGACTCACAAGCTGTAAGCTGAGGATCCACTGAGGGCCATGGCTCAGCCCCAGCCCTGCTCAAGCTGACTGCCCTGGGGGACCTTGAAGGTCTTCTCCAGCCCAACCTCCACGGTTCTAGGCTTGGTAAGGGCACTCCTATAGATGCTGACTCCAAGGCTGCTGCCTCCAGGGCAGGCATCACCACCTCCTGCTATGCCAGAGCTGCTCCAGGCTCCACAGAAGGCCTTCATCCCCTCCTCTTCCTCCACAGTGCAGCAGTTTGCAGGCAGCCATCGTGGACGCCGAGCAGCGCGGGGAGGTGGCCCTCAAGGATGCCCGGGCCAAGCTCGCAGAGCTGGAGGCAGCCCTGCAGAAGGCCAAGCAGGACCTGGCCAGGCAGCTGAGGGAGTACCAGGAGCTGATGAATGTCAAACTGGCACTGGACATCGAGATTGCAACCTACAGGAAGCTGCTGGAGGGAGAGGAGAGCAGGCGGGTGGCTGCCAACCACAGCACAGAATGGGCTCAGCTGGGGGAGACCTCCAAGCTCACTGAGCACAACCTCCAACCCACCATGGGCACCAAAGCATGGCCACAAGTGCCATGGGCACAGGGTACTGGAACACCTCCAGGGATGGGCACTCCACCAGCATCTCCCTGGACTACCTGGACCAGGCTTGGAGAACCCTTCCAGGGCAGGAATTGTTGCTGATGGCCAAGTTGAGCCTGCCCTGGGGGGCACCTTGAGGCCATCTCCTCTTGCCCCAGCACTTAGCACAGCAGATCTCAGCCCTCCCCTGGCTCCAGCCTCCTCTCAGGCACTTGCAGAGCCCCAGAAGCTCTCCCCTCAACCTCCTCTCCTCCAGCCTCACCACCCCCAGCTCCCTCAGCTGCTCCTCCCCAGCCTCTCCCCCAGACCCTTCTCCACCTCCTTTGCCCTTCTCTGGCCTTTCCCCAGCTCCTCAGTGCCCTTCACAGAATGCAGAATCCTTTGGGTTGGAAGTGACCTCCAATGATCCTCAAGCCCAATCCCCCTGCAGTGGGCAAGGACATCCCCCAGTAGATTTTTGTCCAAACCCAAACTGATCTTCAACCCAACCCCACCATGGCCACCAAACCTCAGCCCTAAATTCCATGGCTGCACTTTTCAGAGTGGTTGCAAGTTCAGATCCCACTTTCCAGAGGTGCAGACCCTGGAGCTGCAGCTCCTTTCTGGATTTTGTGTCCCACTCCACCCAGTAGACCTGAAAACCCTTTCAATGCCATGGGTTTGCCCACGGGCTGGGGTGGTTTGGAAGATGCTTTTCATGCAGGCCTCCCTGGGATGCTCTCCAGCCACCCCTCAGGTGCTCACTGGCTGCTCTTGCTCCCTCACAGGCTCTCTGGAGAAGGCTGCCAAGCAGTGAACATCTGTGAGTAACTTCTAAAGACACTTTGATACCTCCTGAATTTGTCTCTCCACTGCCCAAGTCCACCCTGCCTGTGGCTTCACAGCATCTTGGGATGGGTTGGGTTGGAAGGGACCTCAAGACTCAGCCAGTTCCAACCTCCTTGCCATGGGCAGGGACATCTCACACCAGGGACACCTCACACCAAGGACATCTCACACCAAGGATATCTCACACCAAGGAAACCTCACACCAAGCACTCCTCACACCAAGGACACCTCACACCAAGGACATCTCACACCAAGGACTCCTCACACCAAGGACTCCTCACACCAAGGACATCTCACACCAAGGACTCCTCACACCAAGGACATCTCACACCAAGGACATCTCACACCAAGGACATCTCACACCAAGGACACCTCACACCAGCTCAGGTTGCTTAGAGCCACATCCAGCCTGGCTTAGAGACCTCCAGGGATGAGGCTTCCACCACCTCCCTATTTCCTCCTCTTCCTCCTGATGTTTCCTCCTCTTTCTCCTGATGTTTCCTCCTTTTCCTCCTGATATTTCCTCCTCTTCCTCCTGTGAGTCTCTCTCAGGCTTCCTGGGAAGCTTTGGGTTGGCAGGGACCTCAAAGCTCAGCCAGTTCCAACCCCCCTGCCATGGGCAGGGACACCTCACACCAGCACAGTTAGCTCAAGGCCTCATCCACCTTGGCCTCAAGGGACATCTACAACCTCCCAGAGTGACCTCTTTGGGTTCTCTCCACCCTCACTGTCACAAATACCTCTACAGAAGGTCTCTCCTCTTGCAGCTGTCACCAGGACCACCTCAGGAGCAGGATATGGAAGTGGAAACTGCCTGAGCTTTGGAGGCAGCAGTGGTGTTGGAGGTGGAGTCTGTGCTGGAGGAATCAGCTTCAGCTCTGGGAGTGGGCAAGGCACAGCTGGGTCCTGCCTGGCTGGGGGAAGCAGCTCCAGCATCAAGTACACCTCCAGCACCTCTTCAACCAAGAGATGCTTCTAAAGCCTGACACCAGCAGCCAGGGCTCCTCATCTGCAGCCCTCAGCCTGCTGGGCAGCAAAGCTGTGTCCTTATTTATGACCAATCCATGCTGCTCTTGGGCCTTTGCCTCTGAAATCCTCCTTGCCAGGGTTTGGCTAATAAAAGGCTCCTGGAATTCATCCTGTCCCATCCTGTTTTCCTTCCAGTTATTGTACAGGGCTCTGGTGGGATGAATCAGGGACCCACAGAGTCACTGAGGTTGGCAAAGCCCTCTGGGGTCACCCAGTCCAACCCAATCTACCAATCATGGCCACCAAACCGTGGCCCCAGGTGCCATGGCCACACTTTCTGTGAACACCTCCAGGGATGGGGACTCCATCACCTCCCTGAGCAGCCTGGGCCAGTGCCTGACCACTCTTGCAAGACAGATTGCCCAGGGAGGTTGTGGATGTCCCCTCCCTGGAGGTGTGCAGGGCTGCAGGGAGAGCTGAGAGCAGCCTGGCAGCAGCTGAAGGGCTCCAGGAGAGCTGGGGAGGGAGTGGGGAGAAGGGCTGGGAGGGGCAGGAGAGGGACAATGGCTTGGAGCTGGGAGAGGGGAGAGGGAGAGTGGAGAGGAGGAAGGAATTGTTGGCAGTGAGGCTGGGCAGAGGCTGGCACAGGCTGCCCAGGGAGGCTGTGGCTGCCCCCTCCCTGGGGGTGTTGCAGGCCAGGCTGGCTGAGGCCCTGAGCAGCCTGTGCTGGTGGGAGGTGTCCCTGGGCATGGCAGGGGCTTGGAGCTGGCTGAGCTCTGAGCTCCCTTCCAACCCAACCCATCCCAGGGCTCTATGAATCTCCAGGCTGGGAAAACCTCTTCTCTCCCCAGCAGGCAGCAGGGCAAAGGTTTTTCTGTGTGAGATTCCACATGACATCATCTCAGCCTTTTCCTGCCCAACTTGGCTGTGCCCAAAGCCCTTTATTCTCCTCAGGGTTTCATGGGATGAGTCACACAGGGCCAGACCTGCAGCTTTTGCAGCTTTCCCCAAGGCAGCAGTGCCTGAGCTCACTTTTTGCTCCCTACACAGACTCCCTGCAGGGCTCTGAGAACATCACCACTGCCGGTGGAGGAGACCCAAGAAACCCTCCCCAGCCTCCTGGGGAAGGAGAACATCCCAGAAGGAGCCTACCAGGTGGTTAAAGACCCTGAGAATCAGAGGTTTGGGGGTGGAAAAGCCCTCTGAGGTCATCCAAGTCCAACCTTCAACTCAACCCCACCAAACTGCTGCTGGGAGTGCCATGGCCACAGGGCTCTGGAGCACCTCCAGAGATGGGGACTCCATCACCTCCTTGGGCAGCCTGGGCCAGTGCCTGACCACTCTTGTAGGACAGAAATTGTTCCTCGTGGCCAAGCTGAGCCTACCCTGAGGCAATTTCAGCCCAAGGAAGACAAAGAAGCTTCAGTTGTCTTCCTCTGCTCTCCTGGAGAGCAGCAACAAGACACAAACCCCCAAAGCATCCAAAGTCACCGTGGGGAAGCCCAAAGCAGATGTGGTGAAGCTGCTGAGGTGAGCAGAGCAGACTCTGCTGGGTCAGCCCCTGACAAGGGAGCTTCAGCTTGGCCTCAGAGAACAATTTCTGCCCAGCAAAGGTTCCCAGGCACTGGCCCAGTCTGCTCAGGGAGGTGATGGAGTCCCCATCCCTGGGAGGGTCCCAAAGCTGCCTGCTCTGTGGTGCTGAGGGCTGGGGTTCAGTGGTGCTGGCTCAGCAGCAGAGTTGGGGCTGGCAGCTGTGGCTGAGTGCTTGGGCTGGAGGATCTCCAAGGGCTCCTCTAGGCTCAACAGCTCCATGGTTCTAGGATTCTGTGGCACAACCTGGCCAAGTAAAGCTCTGCAGGTGCCCTTGAGGGACCTCCAGCACTTGTTGACTCCTCACCTGAGGCCAAGGTGCTAAAACCAACCCCCAGCTCCTCATTAACCCTCCAGACCCAAGCACAGCAACACAGCCCTGGATAGGAGGTGACTTCTCTTCAGCACCTGCCCACATTGGCATCTCTGGGCCACATTCTGACAGCAGCAGAAGTGTCCTGGGGTTGTGTCCACCAGCCAGGAGCCGTCTGCTGAGTTGCACTGCCCCAGGCTGGCTCCTCCCTGCAGGACCCTTCAGCTGCCAGCAGCAGCACTGGGGCACAGCAAAGCATCCAAACATCCAAAGCATCCTCAGGAAGTCTGCAGATGGCACCAAGCTGGGTGGCTCTGTGCATCTGCTGGAGGCTTTGCAGTGAGGCCTGGGTAGGTGAGAGCCATGGGCCAAGGCTCATTGGGTGAGGTTCACCAAGGCCAAAGGCCAGGACCTGCTGCTGGGTCACAACAACTCCATAGGGAGCTCCAGACATGGGCAGGTGTGGTTGGGAAGCTGCAGCTTGGAGAGGGATCTGGGAGTGTTGGTTGGCAGGGACTGAGCATGAGGCAGCAGTGCCCAGGTGGGCAGGAAAGCCAAAGGCATCCTGGCTTGGGTGAGAGAGAGGAGGGCAGAAGGGACAGGAGGGGACCAAAGCCTGTGCTGGGCACTGGGCAGGGCACAGCTGCAGTGTTGAGGTCAGCTCTGGGCACTCACTGCAGGGAGGGCATGGAGGGGCTGGCAGGGAGGCCAGGGAGTAGGGCAGGGAGGTTGGAGAGGGTCTGGAGCAGCTGGGCTGAGGGAGCTGGGGGTGGTGAGGCTGGAGGAGAGGAGGCTGAGGGGAGAGCTTCTGGGGCTCTGCAAGTGCCTGAGAGGAGGCTGGAGCCAGGGGGGGGCTGAGATCTGCTGTGCTAAGTGCTGGGGCAAGAGGAGATGGCCTCAAGGTGCCCCCCAGGGCAGGCTCAGCTTGGCCATGAGGAGAAACTTCTGCCCTGGAAGGCTTCTGCAGGCCTGTGCCAGGCTGCCCAGGGAGGTGCTGGTGGAGTCCTCATGCCTGGAGGTGTTCCAGAACCCTATGCCCACAGCACATGTGCCCATGGCTTGGTGCCCACAGTGGGCTTGGGTTGCTGCTTGGCCTGGATGACCTCCGAGGCCTTTTCTCCTACCCTGACAGCTGAGTCAGTGCTGGAGCCACAGAGCCACCACCACTGTCTTCTCCTGTCTCAGAAGCTTCCATTTCAGAGGATGCCCAACTGGGTGCTGGAAGTTGAGGCAGGAGCCTCTGAGGCTGCCTGCCTGTGGCCCCAGCTGGTCCCCAGCTGCACCTTCTGCAGGCACAGGGCTGGGTGTAAAACCCTCAGCACTGATGAACTCAACTCACAGATGTTGACCTTGGCAGCTGAGGGAGCTGAGGCTGTTGAGGCTGGAGCAGAGGAGGCTGAGAGGAGACCTCCTTGCTCTCCCCAGCTCCCTGCAGGGAGGTGCCAGCAAGCAGGGGGCATCCTGAGTCCATCAAGCTGGTGGCATCCTGAGTCCTATCAAGTTGTTGACAACCTGAGTCCTACCAAGCTGGTGCCAACCTGAGTCCTATCAAGCTGGTGCCAACCTGAGTCCTACCAAGCTGGTGCCAACCTGAGTCCATCAAGCTGGTGGCATCCTGAGTCCATCAAGCTGGTGCCAACCTGAGTCCATCAAGCTGGTGGCAATCTGAGTCCACCAAGTTGGTGCCAACCTGAGTCCTACCAAGCTGGTGCCAACCTGAGTCCATCAAGCTGGTGGCAATCTGAGTCCACCAAGTTGGTGCCAACCTGAGTCCTACCAAGCTGGTGCCAACCTGAGTCCATCAAGCTGGTGGCAATCTGAGTCCACCAAGTTGGTGCCAACCTGAGTCCTACCAAGCTGGTGCCAACCTGAGTCCATCAAGCTGGTGGCAATCTGAGTCCACCAAGTTGGTGCCAACCTGAGTCCTACCAAGCTGGTGCCAACCTGAGTCCATCAAGCTGGTGGCAATCTGAGTCCACCAAGTTGGTGCCAACCTGAGTCCTACCAAGCTGGTGCCAACCTGAGTCCATCAAGCTGGTGGCAATCTGAGTCCACCAAGTTGGTGCCAACCTGAGTCCTACCAAGCTGGTGCCAACCTGAGTCCATCAAGCTGGTGGCAATCTGAGTCCACCAAGTTGGTGCCAACCTGAGTCCTACCAAGCTGGTGCCAACCTGAGTCCATCAAGCTGGTGGCAATCTGAGTCCACCAAGTTGGTGCCAACCTGAGTCCTACCAAGCTGGTGCCAACCTGAGTCCATCAAGCTGGTGGCAATCTGAGTCCACCAAGTTGGTGCCAACCTGAGTCCTACCAAGCTGGTGCCAACCTGAGTCCATCAAGCTGGTGGCAATCTGAGTCCACCAAGTTGGTGCCAACCTGAGTCCTACCAAGCTGGTGCCAACCTGAGTCCATCAAGCTGGTGGCAATCTGAGTCCACCAAGTTGGTGCCAACCTGAGTCCTACCAAGCTGGTGCCAACCTGAGTCCATCAAGCTGATGGCAATCTGAGTCCCATCAAGCTGATGCCAACCTGAGTCCATCAAGCTGGTGCCAACCTGAGTCCCATTGAGCTGATGCCAACCTGAGTACATCAAGATGGTGCCAACCTGAGTCCATCAAGCTGGTGGCAACCTGAGTCCATCAAGATGATGCCAACCTGAGTCCATCAAGCTGATGCCAACCTGAGTCCCATTGAGCTGATGCCAACCTGAGTCCATCAAGCTGGTGCCAACCTGAGTCCCATTGAGCTGATGCCAACCTGAGTCCATCAAGATGATGCCAACCTGAGTCCATCAAGCTGATGCCAACCTGAGTCCCATTGAGCTGATGCCAACCTGAGTCCATCAAGCTGGTGCCAACCTGAGTCCATCAAGCTGGTGCCAACCTGAGTCCCATTGAGCTGATGCCAACCTGAGTCCATCAAGTTGGTGCCAACCTGAGTCCCATTGAACTGATGCCAACCTGAGTCCATCAAGCTTTAAACCAAATGGACATGGAGAGAAGTTAAAAGCAAAGCCCAAAGGAAACTTCCAGGTGCAAAATGCCATTGGGGATTGGGCTGCTGGGAAGCAGATCCATGGAGAAGGACACTGAGGTCCTGGTGGGCACTGAGCTCTCCATGGGGCAGCAACCTGCCCTGCTGCCCAGGCAGGGCCTGAGAGTGTCCTGGGGGCATTCAGAAGCATGTGGCCAGCAGGGCAAGGGAGGTTCTCCTCCACCTCTGCTCTGCCCTGGTGAGGCCACAGCTGGAGGCCTGGGGCTAGGTGTGGGGAACTCAATTCAAGAGGGACAGAGAAGTGCTGGAGGGAGTCCAGTGGAGGCTGGGAAGATGCTGAGGCAGCTGGAGGCTCTCAGGGAGGACAGGTTGAGGCTCAGCTCGGAGCTGAAGGCTCTGCAGGATGCTGTTGAAGCCTTCAAGATGAGGTCAGTGACAGACAGAGACCTGCCCCAGGCTTCCTGCCCTGCTGGGAGGTGTCCCTGCCCCTGGTGGAGGTTGGAACCAGAGGATCTTTATGAGACCAAAGTGTGTGGTGATGTTGACACAGCAGAGGGACAGGAGAGGTCAGCCAGAGGCTCCTGGGCAGGCTGGAGAGCTGTGCCCAGGGGAACCTCGTGGGGTTCAACAAGAGCAAGTGCAGGTTCCTGCAGCTGGGCAGGAGCAATCCTCACTGCCAGTACAGGTTGGGGGAGGAGGTGGTAGAGAGGCATTTGGGGGGTGCTGGTGGCTGAGAAGCTGCACATGAGCAGTTGGGGTGAGCTGGCAGCACAGAAGGCAAATGCCAACCTGGACTGCATCCAAAGTGTGGGCAGCAGAGGCAGAGAGGGGATCCTGCCACTGTGCTCTGCTCTGCTGAGACCTCCCCTGCAGTGCTGCAGTCAGTGCTGGAGCCCTCTTGGCAGAAGCCCTCTTGGGCACTCACCCTGGACTGGTACCAGGACTCAGCCTCTGCCCGGCTGCGGCTGGCGATGTCCTCGTACTGCGCCTTGACCTCTGCAATGATGCTGTCCATGTCCAGGTTCCTGCTGTTGTCCATGGTCAGGATGACAGAGGTGTCAGAGACCTGGCTCTGCACCTCAGACAGCTCCTGCAGAACCAGCAGGCACCGTGGTGAGTCGTGAGAGCAAGGTGCAGGATGGTGCCCAGAGGGGAGGAACCACCCAGCCTAGAGGGCAGCCGAAGTTGAGCTTCCCCTGGAATGCTGCCTCCAGCTCTGGAGCCCTCACTGCAGTAAGGACATGGAGCTGATGGAGGGGGTCCAGAGGAGGCCGTGAAAGTGATCAGAGGGTTGGAGCAGCTCTGCTGTGAGGACAGGCTGGGGGGGTGGGATCAGGCTGGAGAGAAGGAGGCTTCAGGGAGGGACCTAATAGTGACCTTCCAGCACCTGAGGGAGGCTACAGGAAAGATGGAGAGAAGCTGTTGACAGAGGCCTGCAGGGCCAGGCTGAGGGCAATGGCTTCAGGCTTGGGAAGAGCAGATTGAGGTTGGATGTTAGGAACAAGTTCTTCAGTGTGAGGGTGGTGGAGCACTGGCACAGGTTGCCTGGGGAGGTGGTTGAGGTCCCTTCCCTGGAGACATTCAAGGTGAGGTTTGAGGTGTCCCTGGGTGACCTGGGGCTGGTGGGGATGTCCCTGCTGACTGCAGGGGGGCCAGGACTGGATGACCTCTAGAGGTCCCTTCCAGCCTGGACCATTCTATGGTTCTGTGGTTCTATGATGCTGTGGTTCTTTGGTTCTTTGGTTCTATGGTTCTATGGTTCTGTGGTTCTGTGGTTCTATGATGCTGTGGTTCTGTGGTTCTATGGTTCTGTGGTTCTGTGGTTCTATGGTTCTGTGGTTCTGTGGTTCTATGGTTCTGTGGTTCTTTGGTTCTGTGGTTCTTTGGTTCTGTGGTTCTATGGTTCTGTGGTTCTGTGGTTCTATGGTTCTGTGGTTCTTTGGTTCTGTGGTTCTATGGTTCTGTGGTTCTATGGTTCTGTGGTTCTTTGGTTCTATGGTTTTGTGGCTCTATGTTTCTATGTTTCTATGGTTCTATGGTTCTCTGGTTCTGGGGAGGGACTCGGGAGAAGGGCTGGGAGGGGCAGGATAAGGAGGGATGGATTGGAGCAGGGAGAGGGAGAGTGGAGAGGAGGAAGAAATTGTTGAGAGTGAGGGTGGGCAGAGCCTGGCACAGGCTGCCCAGGGAGGTTGTGGAGCACAGAAGCACAGAATGGCATCTTTGATCCCATTCTGAGCTTCTGTGCTCCACAACCTCCCTGGAGGTGTTGCAGGCCAGGCTGGCTGAGGCCCTGAGCAGCCTGTGCTGGTGGGAGGTGTCCCAGGGCATGGCAGGGGCTTGGAGCTGGCTCAGCTCTGAGCTCCCTTCCAACCCAACCCATCCCATACCATGAGCAAAAGCTCCACCACATGGCAGGGCAGGGACCATCACCTGGCACTGTGCCCACCAAGAGACCTTTCCCTGCTTCTGCTCCCATTTCCTAGGAATTTCTACTTCTTGGTTTAAGCTTTCTGGACCCCAAAGCTTCCTTCCTGCTCTTCCCTGTCAGCTTCTGATCTCCAACTCCTCCTGGCCAGTTTCTAACCCCTAAATCCAGAGGGCAATGAGAAGGTAGAGCTTGTGCCAAGTGAAGTTTCCTCTCCTGCATGGCTGAGACCTCAGGGACCCACAAATGCAGGTGCAGGTTAGGATTTGGCTTCATGGAAATGAGCTTGAAGGCTTAGGCAGGAGGAAACCCTGCCCCATGCCAGGGCCATGAAAGGCTCAGGGTTCATTAGCTCCATGGACTCCTCCCTCTGAGCTTCTGCCTTTCATCTCCCCCACCTCATCCTTCCACTCCTGCTGGCCACCAGCCCATGGCTATTGCTGTGTTTTGGCCTTCCCCAAGAGCAGGACTGCTCCAGAGTCCAAGCCCAAGCTTCCCTTGCCCAGGCCATCCTCCTGCCCTGGTGAGACCTCATCTTGAGCACTGCCTTCAATTTGGGGCTCCCCAAGTGAAGAAGGGACAGAAATCTGCTGGAGAGAGTCCAAGGGAGGGCTGTGAGGATGCTGAGGGGAGTGGAGCACTGCCTGGTGAGGAGAGAATGAGGGCCCTGAGGCTGCTTAGTCTGGGGAGAAGACTGAGAGGGGATTTAATCAATGTTTAGAACTACCTGAGGGCTGGGGGTCAGGAGGGGGGGACAGGTTCTGCTCACTGCTGCCTGGGATAGGACAAGGAGCAGTGGATGGAAGCTGCAGCACAGGAGGTTGCAGCTCAACACCAGGGGCAACTTCTTGCCTGGAAGGGTCCCAGAGCCCTGGCACAGGCTGCTCAGAGAGGTTGTGGAGTCTCCTTCTGTGGAGCCTTTCCAGGCCTGTCTGGATGTGCTCTGTGTGCCCTGAGCTGGATTGTCTGCTCCTGCTCTGGCAGGGGGGTTGGGCTGGATGAGCTCTTTGGGTCCCTTCCAACCTCTGACATCTGTGATGCTGTGAATCCTGTGATCCTGTGAATCCTGTGAACCTGTGAATCCTGTGAATCCTGTGATCCTGTGAATCCTGTGATCCTGTGAATCCTGTGATCCTACCTCCTCCCTGGCCATCCCCAGCCCTCCTGAAACCACCACAGAGGCTGGTGTCAGAGCTCCCAGCTCCATGACCAGCCCAGACTTGGTGGTGAGGAACTCAAGCAGAGCTCCACCCAACCCTCCTGGCCTGAGACAAAGCTCCCATTCACAGCAGAACCTTCTGGCAGGACAAAAGGAGCCTTTCACCGTGGCCTGCAGCTGTTCTGGGTGGCCTCCAACCACCACCTAGCCCAAGGCTGATGCCTTTGCATCCTGGGGTGGCACAGCAAGGGCAGGGAGTTCTCTTGGTTCCACCATCAGTGCTGAATGCCCTCCTGGCAACAGGTTCTTGAGCCCCTCCACAAGCAGCCACTGGATGGATTTCCATGTCCCCATGGTTGGAGCAGGGAGGCTGTGGTCAGCTGCTGAGCTTCCCCTTCCCAACAGGTAGGAGGAGGAGATCAACAAGCACACAACTGCCCAGAATGACTTTGTCTTGCTCAAGAAGGTGAGGCCCAAACAACAAAGAAGGGACCAAAGGCATTGGGATGCAAATGATCCTTTTCATCCAGCAGTGCCAAGCTGGGCAAAGCCCTCAGCCAAGGTGTAGTCATCCCTCCTGGAAGGAGAAACACCCAACTGGGGCAGCCTGTTGGGCTTTGGCTCCTTACAGATTCATGGCATGGGTTGGGTTGGAAGGGAGCTGCCAGCTCCAAGCCCCTGCCATGCCCTGGGACACCTCCCACCAGCAGGGCCTCAGCCAGCCTGGCCTGCAACACCCCCAGGGAAAGGGCAGCCAAAGCCTCCTGTTGTGTGCTGCTCTCCAGAGCAGGGCACAGCTCCTTGGATGGTGGTGGAGCAAGGGCAGAGGGAGGGTTGCTGTGTAGGAAAAGGTTTGCTTCTCCAGCTCTTGGCACCTGGAACATCAGAAGTTACCTTTCAGCTGTGCTAGAGACACAGCAGAGCAGGGGACAGCTCTTACTGAAGGGCACAGAAGTCTAACCAGAGGGTCCCAGTGGCTGACATCACATCTGAGCTGTGCCTTGGCATCACTGGCACAGGATCATGGCATGGGATGGGTTGGAAGGGAGCTCAGAGCTGAGCCAGCTGCAGCCCCTGCCATGCCCAGGGACACCTCCCACCAGCACAGGCTGCTCAGGGCCTCAGCCAGCCTGGCCTGCAACACCCCCAGGGAGGGGGCAGCCACAGCCTCCCTGGGCAGCCTGTGCCAGCCTCTGCCCAGCCTCACTGCCAACAGCTTCCTCCTGGTGTCCAACCTAACTCTGCCCTACTCCAGCTTCCATCCATTGCTCCTCATCCTATCACTGCAGGCTCTGGGGCCAGTTCTGGGCTCCTCAGCTCAAAAGGGAAATGGAACTGCTGGGAGGGTCCAGTGGAGGCTCTGAGGATGCTGAAGGGGCTGGAACTGAGAGCCCTGAGGCTGTTGAGCCTGGAGAAGGCTCCAGGGAGAACTTAGAGAAGTCTTCCAGTGCCTGAAGGGGCTCCTGGAGAGCTGGGGAGGGAATTTGGACAAGGACTGGGGGTGGAAAGCTGAGGGACAATGGCTTGGAGCTGGGAGAGAGGAGAGGGAGAGTGGAGAAGAGGAAGAAATTGTTGGGGGTGAGGCTGGGCAGAACCTGGCACAGGCTGCCCAGGGAGGCTGTGGAGTGCCCATCCCTGAAGCCACTCAAGGTCAGGCTCTGAGCAAGTTGCTTTAGTTTGAGGTCTCCCTGCTGCCTGCAGGGGTTGGAGCTGGATGACCTTCAAAGTCCTTCCCAACCCAATGCATTCTCTGCTGCTGGAGAGCCAAGAACACAGAGACAGTGCTGGGCTTTGGGGCACCCTGCAGCTGGGGGCACAAAGCAAAGTGTTAGTAGTGAGGCTGGGCAGAGGCTGGCACAGGCTGCCCAGGGAGGCTGTGGCTGCCCCCTCCCTGGGGGTGTTGCAGGCCAGGCTGGCTGAGGCCCTGAGCAGCCTGTGCTGGGGGGAGGTGTCCCTGGGCATGGCAGGGGCTGCAGCTGGCTCAGCTCTGAGCTCCCTTCCAACCCAACCTATGCCATGATCCTGTGCCAGTGATGCCAAGGCACAGCTCAGATGTGATGTCAGCCACTGGGACCCTCTGGTTAGACTTCTGTGCCCTTCAGTAAGAGCTGTCCCCTGCTCTGCTGTGTCTCTAGCACAGCTGAAAGGTAACTTCTGATGTTCCAGGTGCCAAGAGCTGGAGAAGCAAACCTTTCCCTACACAGCAACCCTCCCTCTGCCCTTGCTCCACCACCATCCAAGGAGCTGTGCCCTGCTCTGGAGAGCAGCATACAACAGGAGGTTTTGGCTACCCTTTCCCTGGGGGTGTTGCAGGCCAGGCTGGCTGAGGCCCTGAGCAGCCTGTGCTGGTGGGAGGTGTCCCAGGGCATGGCAGGGGCTTGGAGCTGGCTCAGCTCTGAGCTCCCTTCCAACCCAACCCCTGCCATGAAGCATGACAGAGAGGAGCTTTGGTTCTGTAGCTCTGCTGTTGTGCTTCCAGGATGCAGATGCTGCCTACTTGAACAAGGTGGACCTGGAGACCAAGGTGGGGACCCTGGCAGAGGAGATCAACTTCCTGAGAGCCTTCTATGAAGAAGTGAGACCCTCCCCAAATTTCCCAGCTCTGCTCTTTCCTCCTTTCCCTGGGCCCAGCTGGGGAGCACAGAATGCCTTGGGCTGAAGGAACCTCCAGAGGTGACCCAGCCCAATCCCCTCTGCAGGCAGCTGTCAGCAGTCATCCCCAACCAGAGCAGCTTGCTCAGAGCTCCACCAAGCCTGACCTTGAACATCTCCAGGGATGGAGCCTCCACCCTGGGCAGCCTGCTCCAGTGTTTCAGCACCTTCAAAGCAGCCTGAGGGAGCTGTTTGGAGCTGCAGCTCCTCAGCATCCCTCCCCCTCTGCCACCATCATCTCTGGGACAAGCAGAGCAGGGAAACTTCTGGGGCTGAGGAGGATTTTGCCTTGCAGGAGCTGTCTCAGATGCAGTCACAGATCTCTGACACCTCTGTGGTGCTGACCATGGACAACAACCGAAACCTGGACCTGGACAGCATCATCTCAGAGGTCAAGGCTCAGTATGAGGACATTGCCAACAGGAGCAGGGCTGAAGCAGAGTCCTGGTACCAGAGCAAGGTGAGGATGTGACAACTGAGCAGGTAGCAGAGGACAACCTTTGTTTAGCATCTCCCAAGGGTTGTTTTCCCCTGCAGAGTCCAAGAAGAGAGGTGGGGGGAGCAGAGTGGAAGGCCAGGAAGGTTTGGATTGAGGTTTCCTTGAGTCTCTTGGACACTTGAAGATGTCCTTTTGGCAAAGTGAGGCCAGAAAGAATAAGGAGAGAGAGGGAGGAAAGAAATCTCCTGAAGCTCATAAGGAAGGGCTTGGATGGAGCAGAGAAGATTGGATGGAGCAGAGTAGAAGATTGGATGGAGCAGAGGAAGGGCTTGGATGGAGCAGAGGAGAAGATTGGATGGAGCAGAGGAATGGCTTGGATGGAGCAGAGGAAGGGCTTGGATGGAGCA